>CP045896.1:4504885-4541207 GCA_013387185.1 Caligus rogercresseyi
GGACTGACCATAGAATAATTCTGTGGTATAAAAATCTACTACGAACAGAATTGTAACTGCAATACTTGGCAGTGAAGAACTGTCTGTGATACCCACGAGAGGTGCCCTCAGGGAAGTATCCTTTCCCCGCTGGCTTGGAATCTTGCCTTCCAGGAAGCAGTAGATATTATACCTAAAGTGGCCTACGCGGATGATCTTTCTCTTTGTGTAAGATGCACAGACCGAGAAACTTTATTTAGTATAATGCATTAGCTCTTGACAAACACTGCAATGGGCTGAAAATAGGAATACCACTTTCTGCAGCAATATCAAGTTAATGTTGTTTTCTAAGAAGAAAAACGGGACGCATAAGTCTCTCTATTTGGACGACTCCATAATTGAAAGAGTGAGAACCTTCAAATACCTGGGACTAGTTTTAGATGACAAACTGAGATGGAATGACCACATTAAATATGTTACCTCTAAAGCCAAAAGAAGCCTCTTCGGCCTGAAAAGATTTGTGGGAGCGGACTGGGGCCTAAGTCCTGTAAAATCCAAATGGATCTACGAAACTTATGAGAGAGCACTTGTGAGCTATGGAGCGGTAGTCTTTGCACCTAGACTTCAAGTAAATCAGTCGATGAGGACAGCTCTTCGTAAATTACAGAGACTGGGTCTCATGTCAATCACAGGGCAATGCGTTCGACCCCAACATGTACCTTGGAGGTGCTATGTGGTTTTTTACCACTTCATCTCTATAATGAAGCGTGCCTGCATAGCTAGACTCCGCACAAAGAAGACAACAAACAATCGTGGTCCGACCCTTCCGCTATGGGAAATGTTCGATGGTTGGATAGCTATATACGAACAAAAAATATTCCAACATTTAGCAAGAGTTCAACATTGGGACAAATGAACGGGGATACAAAGTGGCACGGGAGTGGAGCTTGAAGGACTTCGATATGATTGGCTATACGGATGGCTCAAAAATTAACGGTCAAACAGCGCGGGAGGGTCATAACGAGGGTGACTTGGCCATAGAGCAAGCTCCCTCAGGCTTGATGACACCAACAGTGTATTCCAAGCCAAAATTGAGGCGATTCGGAATTTAGTTAGTGGCCTGCCATTAGATAAGACGAAGGATAAGAATATTCTTGTCCTTTCGGATAATCTCTCGGCCATCAACAGTCTAGACACACAGCCCGGGGATCTTCTAACAGCGGAAGTGTTGAACTGCAAGCAGGCCCTGGACTGTATCAATTGCGACATTACCATTGGTGGGTGTGAGAGATCATAATGGCACCACCGGAAATGAATATACAATGTTCTAGCAAAAGCAGGTGCCCATACGGGCATGGTAGTTTTAGTGCCCACGTCAATTGGTCAAGCCAAGGGTGCTCTAAGGGAGGCATCCATGTCCATGTGGAAGGCCATTGGCTGAAGATGAGTTCCTGCAGGCAGACAAATATTTCATTTCCGAGCCCTATCTTGGAAGAAATTGTACCAATATGGAAGGGCTTCTATGACCCGAATTGTCTCCATGGCTAGTGGCCACATTAACCTAAATGGACATATTCACCGAATGAAAAGGTCGGAAACCCCAACGTGCCGTCTCTGCAAGGAGGAAAATGAAACTCCAATTAATCTCATCTACGATTGTCCACGGACACGGATTAGAATGGACGAACTTGCATTGGAAACCAGAGAGAGGAAGAAGACGCTGGAGGAATTTCTTTTAAATAATTTTTGTCCAAATTTAATATGTTTAAAAATATAATTTGTATTTCCTAGACAGTTCACGACCAGCTGATACCGGATTAAGTTATGGTGTGGTGGGGCTGATCTAAGAACTAAACAAACAAACAATCCTTTCGAGATTATATATAAATATATATTTATTTATTTATATATCTTTGGCAGGCTTAAGTATTTTGGCAAGTGCAACTGAATACATCAAACAATTCCGATGCGATGTAAGAATCATGTAAGGTTTTCATTGAGAACTTGATATCGTTGATCAAAGTGCTTAATAATTTTCAGAGATATAATGCTTAAAAATTACTTTCTTTTCTGATTGAGAACATATTAATTCAATGTGAAATAAATTATAGGTTTCATTATATTGTTTTTGATAAAAGTCAATAATACAATGTCCTTTCATATGTAAAAATAACTTCAATTATATGATGTCAAAGAATATATATTTTTCTTCTAAATCTACAAAACAAAACTAAAGCTATTGAAAACACTCATGACAACCAGTAAATCTAGAAGAAGTATTAAGGGACTAAAATACAATTATATTTGTATATTAAATCCCGCAACATATGATGGCGGATTATTGTTGGACGATTCAAAGGGATTCTGACAAAGTATACAAACGAAAAGTGCAAAAAGAAAATTTGAACCAGTTTAAAATTTCAATGTAATTAGATAGTACAATAATATACTTAATTTTATTTATGTTTAATATGTCTTAGTTTTCTTATTTCAAATCCCGCAACCATTGTAAATGGTCACCAAACCTAGCAAAAAAATGTAATTAAAAGCGCTTATTAATTTCTATTCATTTGCTAATATATGTCGTTAAAATGATTAAACTAATAATACATTAATTTAACATGATTTGCAAGGGTTTCGACTATAGGAATATGGTCTCTTTTGCAGAATTTCATAAAAATCCAAGAAGTTATAGGCATCACTTTGAAATTAACCATTTTGACTACTTTTCACCAGTTTTGAGATCATACCAGAACTTTGAATGGAAGGAAAATAATTTGAATGACCATTTTTTATTTGTTAGTTCATCACGAACAAATATTATTTTATTAATTTTCTTTTAACTTAATATACTAACGAAGAATCGTATTTAAAAATTGTACTCATCATAAAGTGACCGTTTCCAAAAAACTCAAAATCAAAAAATCTGATGTGCCACAGAAAGTAAGGCCAGATTTGGATTTAGGAGGTCTCATTTTAGTTATCTATGTACATTTCATTCAATCAAGGGAGATTGACCAAAATTTGTTGGCCTGTGTAATCAATAAATAAAGCCAAAACCATTGTATGCAACAGAAGTGGCCCAGTAATTAAATTAAACTTTTATATATTTTGTTAGTATTTAAATTAAAAATGATTTAGAAAAATTAGATAGTAGAATGTCTGTAAATAATATAGTTCAATGAATAAATTTGATGCTTCAGTTAATGGTCTTTTTTTAGCTTCTTGAGTTCGATTGAAGTGCAGCCTTCGTTTGTATATGAATTAGCATCATCGTATTGTATTTACTTCATAGAAACTAAGATCTTTTGAATAGGGGATTTCAAGATAGAGCTCTCTGGAGTTGAACCTGAACCTTTAATATTAATAGTGGATGACGCTGAGCTAAAGCGCTCCCTCATATAATGCTTATTTGTATCGCTACGGATGAAAATCAATCTAAATATACAAGTTTGTAAATAATATCGTTTATCGATTTAATTTCTTTTTGTCCGAAATACAGGCATTTCACTTTTTATTGTATTTCTTAGGATCGAGAGTCTTACTTTCATTTTAAAATACAATTTCTGATCCGCTAAGATGCAGTCCTATGGAACAATAAGAGAGAAAAACTTTTCTAATGGTAGTGAAATGCAACATAAGACCTTTGATTGCTTTCGTATGCCTACGTGACAAAGATGGAATCCAACTTTCGCATAAAGGGAAATTTATGCATATCTGTATTCCTCTTAGGAAAAATCAAGGTTTTTAGGACAATGTATACTCTTGGGAGGATAAGGATATGAAGAAGCAATGGCAATTATCATTCAATGATGTCATGCAGAATTGTTTATAGTATTACAGGGGTAGGCAGAATTAGTGAAACATGGAAATGACGTAATAGCTCCCAAAATACTTAATTTAGCAAATATATCAGTTTGTAAATTTTGTTGACAACAAACTGTTTTAAAATATTTATTACAAAATTATTCCACATGTCTACCATATGCACGAACCACAGCCTCAAGTCTTTTGACTACACTAGTGCACCTGTTACGCACAATTTCCTCGGGAATCTTGTTCCAGGTAGCCTCAGCTAAAGCCATCAGCTCGTTCTAGTTGGCCCTTGATTTAGCATTGGCCTTCCTATGCACCATCCTCTATATGGCAAAGTCAAGGGGGTTGCAATTAGGAGATGAGGGAGGCCAAAGGTCCTTGCTCCAAAAGTGATAAAAATTGGCTACAGACCATTCCTGTACAATCTTTGCAATATCGGTCGGAGCTCCGTCTTGCTGGAAGCAGATAGGGACTCCACCAAACTTTTCCTGGATCAGCGAGAATACTATGGTCTCCAGGACGTCCAAGTACACGATCTTGTTGATTGTAATACGGTCTGGAATCCGGAGCAAGGATGATTTCTTGCCATTGGAGACCACAGCCCTCAGACCATCACGGATGCCGGCTTCTGTATTCAGTAGACGTTTCTGGTATTCTTTGGTATCTTGGAGGCATCCTTGAACAATATAAGATCATTTTGAGGATTGAACTTCTTTGTGGTCTTGAAAAGTTTATCATCAGAGAAGATCAAAACGACACTAGGGTTGTCTGCGTACCATTTCAGAACTAACTTTGATCTAGCCTTCCTCTTGACCCTGGTGGCCTCGTTTAGTATATGTATCTTCCTGTACTTGAACGGCTTCATGTCCAGGTCAGCGTTGACGACCCTCCCGATGGTCCTCGCAGATATGTAGTACTCCTGAACCATCTTATTCATAGAGCGGGCCGGTTACGTAGTATCTTGCCGGCGACGGTCTTGGTCAGCCTTGGTATCCTCACTGATCACCATTCCTTGTACAGGCCTCCTTGTGATTTTGCCAGTCTCTTTGAAAACTTTTTTGTTACTCCAGATGAAGGTGCGGCTTACCCCAAGCATTTATGATAGTATTGTGTTACTGGCCAGAGTCCAACACTTGAGCATGGCCGTCCAATTGCTTTAAAGGTCCATTCGTCGTTGTTTTTAAATAAAAAACTGAGAAAACAACAAAGCAGATGTACAAATGTCCGTGAAACATAATTTTATATCATAACAAAACCTCTCAGACTCATATTTAGAAGAGATTTTGCACTTACAATCCGATATTTCACTATTCTGCCTAACCCTGTATATTGTAATGTTTATTATCTATATTTTATTGCAAATGCTTTTCTGGAAAAAGGTTATTTTTTGAAGAATGAATGTATTAAGTTGACCATTAAACTAGTATTCCAAAGTAATTAATTGCTTCAGATATTTAAAAAAAACGACCAACTTATTTAGTAGGTATATTACTTTTATCAAGCAGAATATATATGCTTTGATGGTATGATTCTTTATAACAGGATGGTGTGTAGCAACAGCTAATGTATTCTTATTATCAGGTGTTTTAGTGATGATTTAAATAGCATTATTTAATATTCAAAGAAGTCAACGTTCATAGACTATGATTTGATGTTTAATTAACCTTTGCTTAAGAGCTGTAAAAACTTTAAAAACTACACAAGGTAAATTATAGATTTTTATCATTTTGATAAAAAATGATTATTTCAATGACAGTTTAGAATAATATAAAACAACAGATTCAATAATATTCTTAACGGTTTTTTAAATCATCGAACCCTATAACGTAAATAACCGTAGATATATATATATATATATATATTATATATATATATATATATATATATATATAATATATATATATATATATATATATATATATATACCAGACTTGTTGGTTCGCGAATAAATTGTCGTTCGCCAAAAGTTATCGTTCGTTATTCACGTTTAATTTTAAATTTAATTGTTCGTCGTTCATCGTTTATTTGTCGTTCGCCATTCTGAAAAAATTGACGACGTTTTTTTAGAAAAAATTTCTGAAAAAAAAGTGATGACGTTTTTTTAGAAGGAATTTTATCTCATGAAAATCAAAAATCTTTGTCTTTTTTGGCGCCAAAAACGTATGACACACGATAGGAATTTTCCTTATCGTTTGTCAAAAACTTTGACGTTCGTCGTTTATCCTTCGCGAACGACGAACGACGTTCGCAAACGACAACAAATGAACGATAATCAACAAGTCTGATATATACAATAAATAAATATATACTGGGAAATATCATAATGTATTCTTATTTGGTTTATTATAAATGTATCTCAATATGTCTTAGTTTAATTACATAAAAACAATATAATTAGAGATACATTAAAAATCAAAAATCCTATCCTAATATATCCGTTTATAAACCATAGTAATATTTTACGTGTGTATAAGTTATTAAATAATATTTTTTAAATTAGGTACGGTAATTTTAAGCTATAATGTTTATTCGTTTATTTTTACACTCTTACTCTTCTTAGAGTGTTTTTTTTTTGGTTCCTAATACATTTTTTTTAATGAAATATATTTATAGAAAGTTATTTAAAGAGCGAAGAAGCAATCATTCATCTTAGTTATGTAGTACAATAATAATAATTTGGTTCGTCGTGAAACGTGTTGAACTGCTGTACATGAGAGAGAGAGAGAGCGAGATAGCGTTAGACCTTTGTTCAATAATAGAAGTGATTATTAACAGTAAGGTATGGAATGCATAAGTGCAGGAGGCTTGGATATATATACGAATAAAGCTTCATTTATATTTTGTTCCTATTGATGATCAGAGAACTGATAGGAATGCATTGATTGAAATAGATTGTATTATCCCCGTGGTATTTTTTAAATAATATTGTCGTAGAGTGGATTTATATTAGAGTATGAGACATCAATATTATTATTTTTTTTAATATACACAATCAGTGTAGATTTCTAGATATTTTTGGTTAAAATTATATTATATGCTACAGTAAAATATGGTGTAAGATATAAATACACTAGAATCATACAAATAACATAAGAATATAATCAAATCTGGACAGTTATGTAAAAAAATCAATGAACATTATAGTTTAAAAGTTATTTGTTTATACTGGTTTTTTTAATACTATAAGAATGATATGTGCAGTATAATACCGACGACAAGTTGTAAAAACGGGATTATATTGAGTACGATGTTCTCAACCATGTGAGGGAGTTACTGTATGAAAATTAAGAGCTGAAAAGCAACGTATTTAAAAATAACTTAAAACATCAACATGAGTACCCCTCTTTTTTCTTTCTTGAAACTATAAAAGAACCCTAGAAGGTGCTGTTATTTAAAAAATGGTTGCACCAACCCATTTTTTAAATAACAGCACTTATCTTCATTTATTGCCGCTAAATATATTTGACGAAAATTTGCAAATATAACAAAGTCATAAATTGATCATAGCTAAATTTAATAAAATTAAATTTTTTCAAAATAAATCATAACAAAAAAAAGTTTTGCTTCATAACGAAACCTTTGAACGCGATTTGGGGGGGGGGGGGGTAAGAGGGGGTCACCCAAAATCCATTTTTCTACGATCATTTAGTTTCTTATAATGCAACTTTCGCGGGGGGTTAAATTTTGATATCTTAATATTAGGTTTCTTATATACCCTCTGTTGTACACCCTTTTTATATTAAAATCGATTTTTACCTACGTAAACACAGATGCATTATAACGCCTGCTATATCGCTCTTGCTATACTTTGTTCCAGGACTTTTTTCTCTTCTTATATCTGTGTGACTCTCTCTCTCTCTGTCTCTCTCTCTTATTCGATCTCTCTAACTCTCCCTCTTTCTTTTTCTTTTTTTCTCTCCCATTCCCTTCCAAAAATAATAAAATATACCTTGAGTCCCTAAAATATGGAAGAGGTGTACGATAGTAGAACTGAACCGAAAATACAAAATGATCATGAATTTTTCTATTATTGTTACACCAATGGTTCCACATAAAATTTACTTGAAAACAGAGCTGTGCAGTCGAACTCACTAGTTTTTGAATAACTAGTGAGTCCATTAGCAAATACCTTTTTTAACCCTCATGGCCCAACCATGAAGACCCTTAGGTACCTAAGAGCACTGTCTACGGCATGTGCAGGCGCTGGAAGATGGAGGGGGTGGCCGAGGGGAAGATACATAGCACCATCAGGGACAAGAAAAAGTACTCTTATATTCATAGCAAGCCTTAAGAGACCCATAAGGGCCCAATCAAGAAATGCTGAGGCAAAAGGCCATACATGAGGACTGCCACATTAATAGGAGGGTCAAGAATGTGGCGGACAGGACAAAGCTTCTGAACAGGCTGAAGTCCAGAAGGAAAGGCTTGAGTTCTTGTCAGTTGACTTAAGGCAGGTAATACAGCTCTTAAAAATGTATTTTAGCGGCTACAGATAGAGACACCATACTGGACGTGTACGCCATCAATTAAGCATAAGCCTGTCAATCAACCTCATCAATGTCACCGTCATGCCACCCACCTTCTTCGAGCCCTAGTAAAGGGTCGACCTCTAATGTGAGGCCAGGCAGGCCCAAGTGATACCCTGTATGAAGGCAGAAGTCGTGGAGATGGATTTCATCTATCCTGCGAACTCCTGCGAAAAATAAGACTGAACTCCTTACCAATAATATGTTACATTCCGAGCCCCACAACTCTCCCAGTATGAGCCCGATAGACCATTATCTCTAGGAGAAGTTGGAGAGGCAGGTCTGTTCCCATAGACAAAATAGCCTCAAGGTCTCCATCAGGAGGTACTGGGCTGCTTTGTATCCCAAAGAGATCATGACGACGTGCAAGACCTTCAGGGACAAAATAGAGAGGCTGTGGAGAAAAATGGTGGTAATTAAATTAATTTTTGCCATCCATGTAAGCAAATAAAGCATTTATAATTGGTTCCACGTTTGTTTTGAGAGCTGTTGAAAACGTCCGGATCTATCTCGAAAGCTATGTCTTTTTATGTATTTGTAAAGGGATTTTGAACATTGTTAAACAAAACTAAAAGTTAATGCATTTTTTGGTTAATTGCAACTTAATTGTTTTTAACAGATATAAAGGTGCATAATAAAAACATGCTGTAATTGCAGGAGAAAGTAAATCCAGCCCATTGAATAATATACAAACTCAGAGAATAATATACAAATCCATTGTAGTGATATAATTATACTTTTTATTGTTTTTTCGGGGATCTTTCTTTACAAGCAGTCAATGCATAATAATAATTATTATTCCATGCATGGTACTTTTCCAGATACATAAGGAATATGGATGCTTTTCTTGAGGATGTGACTATAAAAAGTATACTAATTAACCCTTTCATATCCTTATTGGTAGACAGATATGAAGAAAAAAACACTGTTTAGAAAGAGGAATAGGAAGAAAACGAAAGTATATGAAAAGATTAATCATATCCCTTGAAGAGTATGTGCACTCTATATGTACAATACCTAGACGAAAGCCCCATGCAACAACAGATAGAGGGGAGAAAGTATTTAACAAAGCGCAGAAATCAGCTTTCTCGACGTGTAAAGTGGAAGTTATTTCTATATGTCAAAAATTAAGATGTGAAAAATACACGTATTTAATAATAACTTAAAATATCAAAAGTATGAGTACCTTTTAATCTTTTTCCTTCCTAAAACTCTAAAAGAACAGTAGTAGGAGCTGTTGTTTAAAAAATGGTTGGTGCGTCAGCACTTATCTTCATTTATTGGCACTAAATATTATTTGACGAAAATTTACAAAAAATAACAAAGTCCAAATTGTCCATTGCTAAGTTTATTAAAACTATTTTTTTCAAAATAAGCAATAACAAAAAAGTTTTGATTCATAACGAAACCTTTGAATGAATTTGGGGGGGGGGGGGTAAGTCTGGGGTCAAACCAAAATCTATTTTTCTACGATCATTTATTTTCTAATGACGCAACTTTTGATATCTCAATATTAGGTTCTATAATACCCCCTAATTTATATGTGCCTATAAGAGGTCGATCGATCATTGATTTTTGAGGGCCGAAAGCTTGCTGATATTTTTAAAAAGCCGATAGCCGATTAATCGGCCGGTAGTTTTTCTTATATTTATAAACTTTAAAAAAGCAATAAAATATCAATAAATGTTATTTTGTAAAACTACTTTTCGTTTGTTCCAAAAAAAAAACATAGGGTTCTACTTTCTACCTGTTTTTAAAAGAGCAGTGACTATTATGATCCCTCCCGAAAGATGAAAAATAGCTTATTTTAATGTTTTTCATTAATGTAAGTATTTATTTGATGTAATGCAATATATATTAAGGCCCAGGTGTGTAGTAAAAAATATTAAATAATATTTCAAAAAATAAATATATATAAAACTATCTACAACTATCGGCGCCAAAATTAACAATTATCGATAGTTTCAAAATATACTCTGTCGGCACCGATTAATCTATCAACCTCTATTACCTATGCGTTCAGTCTACCCTACTATAGGGCACTGATTATTACATTATTTTATTCTTGTTATCCCTACTTTTTAAAAGCTACAACTGCGTTCTTATATATTCAAATCATTGCGCATGAATTATTAATGAATTTTATTTATTAGTGGCAGCAGCATCAAATTGATTGCTTTGTCGAAGTGTTTGTTACGCTCCATTAGTCCTAATATTCGGAAAAAGGATATTTGAAATTGATTGATGAATCTACAGGGGCTCATGTGTATATAGACATTTTAATATGCTTGAAATGAGAGAAAACTGTCTAATAATGACCCTTACTTAACTCTAAAATTCTTATAGAGTCAAAAAGTTGAAATTGTACACTTAATCATTTTCGAATATATTTGATACATTTGTTATTTAAATCATGACGGTTCATCGTACACAGATACAAAGTCTTGGACATTTTTTTCAATCGAAATTCGGAGTTTTCCTATCTGAATATGGTTAATCCATGGATCGGAGTAACACACAGCAAAAAAATAGTAAAGGGGTGCGCAAGCTCAACCGTTAAGACTAATTATAATGCTATAATGTATATTTGATCTATTCGAATGTAATTCTATCGAACCAAATAGGCAAAAAAAACGTGCCAACGTGGAAATGGGCTTGTGACATAATTAAATACCGGGTGTCCGGTAAGTCTTGACTGATTTCTAACTTCCAACTTCATTAAGATCTACAAGGACTAAAAGTAGAGATACAGAGAATTTTTATATAAAAAACTTTGCTTGTTTATAATCAATAATATGTTTTTAACAATTTGGCCTTTAGCTTCCTTGACAGCCACAACACGGGGACGGAAGGAGGAGCAGGTGTTCTTGATGTAGGTGGGGCAGGCCCGGCGGGATGGGCGGGCCTGGGGGGGCAGGCCCGCCTAAAGCATTGTAAGGAAGTGGCACATCGAACACCACATAATCATTTTTTATGATACTTTTACTGTTACTGCTTAAAATCCTTCTGATGTCGTTCCAATAGAATTTTGAACTGTTTGGATAAAATTTAATGAGGTCTCCAGCCCATTTCCATATTGACGCTCCCAAATCAGGAATTTTGACCTCAAAAGCAGAGTGGCGGGCGGCAGCACCAATGAGGATAGGTCTTAGATCTTTTTCTAAAATGTACGTGTTAGTAGTAAGTTTTTGTGCAATTAAAGATTTGACATTTTGTATTGCAGATTCAATTGCTTTGTGACTGGGGGGATTTCTTTTTAAGATTAAAGACACCAAAAAGAACATAGGCTTTTAAAATATTTGAGGAATCGTCTTCATTCTCACAAACGTTAAGCTTTACGAATAGCTTAAACACCTTTAGGATTGGACAGTCTACGAATGCATGGAAGATATTGTTTAATAAAACCCACAGTTCATGCAAGGAAGCTGAAATTTGAGGATTTGTCCTGAAATTTGTAATTCTGCAGTAAATTTTGCACCATCGGCAATACTACCCGTAGATTTCAGAATTTTTATCTTCCAGGACAAAGAGAGCCCAACAAACTTTGAAATCTTTCAGATATTGAGATCGCTCCATCATATCTAGGTCTTTTAAGTGCAAATTTTAAAAACCACGGCTTCGAAGGATTAAAACATATAAAAGAACGTTCAAGTGGAAAGCGAAACCTTCCAATGTTAAAATTTGACCAATCTAAGTCATGTGCTGTAAATTTATTTTGGTTAAGAGCAGTTCTCTCGAGAACAACAGGATCTCCAAATCTCTTGATAAACGGTTTTTTTGTCCTTGTTTTGGTATATAATATCGATTGTTGTATCCGATAGATAAACAGGATGGGATCTCCATAATATCCTCTGAATCGATGCTAAAAAGGGCGAAAACATTTCCAAATCTGAATTTGTAAAAATGGTGCCCATGTGAATCCAATTATAAAATTCCGTGGAAGTGAAGTACCTTCTCCAGTCTTGTTCATGATACACGCCCACTTTTTCAACTATTTTACCATAATAAGTTGGAATAATATCATCTAAGAGACACAAGCCTCCCCCTATAAATTTTTTGGGACGTTTGAGGGCGGGAAGATAAGATTTGTGAAAAAGTGAGGTCAACCAAGATTCTTCTTCTTTGATTGCATACTCGGCAAGTGAAGGAATCGAAGTCACCCTATACAAAACAACAGGCACCACAAGTGTATTATAAAGATCGATCCTCTTCATTAATTTGAGATGGCGCCATAGTTTCACAGATCTCTCAATTTTTAAATTCATTTCCAAACAGTTAGACTTAGACACACCATTTTTCATCCACTCTATACCAAGAATGTTCACTGACTGTACAGCCTTACAACTAGAGATCGTAACAGAGGGGTCTGGATTCCACGATGCTAATGGCAGTATGCCTGTTTTTTTAGTATTCATTCCAAGACCGGACTTCAGTTCGAATTTTTTTAAAGAAGGACAATATAATTTCAATTCTCTTGATGAGTTGAGCTTCGGAACTAGCTTCGATCATCAGAGTAATATCATTGGCATATAAATCAATCAAATGTCTCCCATTATTAAAAGATACACAAAAACCTATATACTTTCTCATTAACGTTCTTGTGAGGTCATGTAGCGCGGATACAAACAGAAGAGGAGCAATGGGGCAACCCTGTCTGCAACTCCTTTGAGTAAAAAGGGGGCACTATTTAGTCCATCTAACATTAAAACTGAAGAACCATTAAATAATAATGACCTGATGGGGTTAAAAAACTTTTTGGGAAGAAGCTTTTTGATAGACTTTAAAACATGATCATGCCGAATTGAGTCAAAGGCTTTACTAAAATCGATAGCTAATAAAGCTCCGTATCGGTCCCTTTTATTTAAAGACTCGACCGCAGTAAGAATATTTCTGGATATATCTGTAATCTTTCGTTTCTTAAGAAAGCCCTTCTGTTCAATTTGAATTTGATCATTTAAAATAGATTTAATTTGTTATGTTAAAACACCTGCTAAAATTATGTATGTAAAATATACGTTTATTATTTTCTCTCATGCTCCTAACTTTGACTTTTAACATGTCAAAAATTTCAAACAGAAATTCCGTTTTCTTTTGGAGAGTCCTAATACAAGGCAGGGGAAAATATTATCGCAATAAATCATAACCTGATCTTCCACGAGCCATTCTTAGTTTTAATGTATCTTTTATAGATTCATTGGAAAAGGTCTATTTTTTTAAACTTTGAACTTTTAAATTTTTAATAAGTCTGAAATAAAATATTTTAATTGGTAAATGCTTTGGTCATCAAGTTGGCAAATCTTTTTGTACATAACTTCAATACTTTCTTTAAGAGAAGATATGATGCTATCTTGGTTATCTGATCTTTTATATATATATACGACAATCATGGCATATCCTCTGAACAGACACTTCTTTTAAATTAAGTTATGGCATGATGACATTTCTTGAGGATGCTGGACTTCCATGGGTAATAAGTCTGTGACATGGTCTTCAGATACCAAAGGGGGAACGAGGTTTTTTCTCGATGACTCTGTTCAATTTCCTTATGGTAGTTGTGATCACCTAGAGGGAGTGACTGCAATGTCGGAATTACATCCAATTTTAAGAACTTTTTGGCCATTAACGATGTTTTTGGTAAAACATTTTTGGTTCAAAATGCTTTTCGCAAACTAAAGAAGCTGGAGCTGGTTTCCAAATAGGGGGATAGTTTAAGTTAGATATCCATTGTTTCCTTCGTATAACTTCTTTGGAACTTTTCGGAAATGGGAAGCGGAAGAGCTGTATGTTTAAATGGGTTTTTTATTATTTAGAGCCAGTTCTGGTTTTACATCCAAGGACAGAACATATACCCATAACGGAAAAACTGAATGTAATTCGACAAAGAAGTTAGACATGGAATTATAACATAAAGAGGCCTTAATGATTTTTATAAAGGATTTAAATTATATCACTAAATTTATAAAGTAAGGGTTCTTGTAATCATCTACATATATGGAGATAATATGGGGATAAAAGTAAAATATAATTTCTCTTACCTTGACTTTCCGTGTAAGTACTGTAATATTGATCAAAAGGATCGTAGTAGTAGTAGTAATTTACTATGTAAAATGTTTAATTAAAGTTGAGGAAATAGATTTAAATGAATGAATGACAATCAGATTTGAATGGAACAACAACTTTGTGACGTATGAATTTGGCTTGTAGAGCGACCTCTACAGAACAAAAAAGAGAAGGGTATAATCAAATTATTGTAAGGTAGACGCTGCGATGCGCAACTTTGTTTCAATAGTTTATGCCTGTCCACCCACTGAATGACGTGGGCCCGATTTTTTCATGAATGAATGAATAAATAAATAAATCCCAGACTAATACAATAAACCCGTTCCCTCTTTTTTATGGCACAAAACAGCAAAAGTAATTAATTTAATGTGTTAAAACTATTTGTAACAATCTGATTGGTTGTTTCACGATGATGCGGGTTAGAACGTTTGACTTAGACGTAAACGCTCTGCGTCCATTGTTTACAAACATCTGAAATAACATTCAGAAATGAGCGCAAACGTCCGCAACGAAAGTAAAAACAATTCCAAATAGGATGGATTTACGACGATTCCTTAAACAGTCTATGCAGGAGAAAGTTTCGTGTGACAAACAGGAATCACCGCCGATACAGACTGTAGTGTCAGCTGAGTCTGATCGAAGAGGGTCTGATTCGAGCTTGGTCGAAAATCTTGGTACTGAAAAGCCAGCCAAGTCATCCTTAAGGTCTACCCGAAACGTTTTTTCTCAGGGAAAACTAGATCGTTCAATGCCGACTGTTACAGAAGTATGTAGAGAGTGGCTTGAATACTCTGTGAAAAAGATGCAGCATGTGTTTTCCCTTTCGTAAGTTCGTACATCGTCCGCGCACACGACCTTCACTGGAAGTGGATTCTATGACTGTAAACACGCAGTGGAAACGGGAAAGGGACTGAATAAACATGGACATCAAAGAAACATCTGGCCTGCGAGGCTATGTGGCGAGACCGGGAGAAGCAAATGGAATCTGGACAAGAGATTTCAAACCTACTGAACACCGATCAACTTCAACGGAATAGATACTACTTGTCATCCATGTCGATTTCATCGAATTCCTGTCTGTGAACCAACTAGCGTTCAGAGGTTACCATGACTCCTTTGACAGAATGAACGAAAGTGGCTGCGTTTGCTTTTGTCCTTGTTTGAGTACACACTCAGGAATGACCCCGAGTTAGCCAAGATAGCCCTCACCATGCCTTGAAACGCTAGATACACCAGCCACAAAACTCAGAACAGATAGTTGACATTATGTCTACTATGGTGACCGAGCACATCGTGCGGGAGGTCGGGGAATCTTTTTACACTATTAAGACCGATGCCACGCGAGATCCTACGGGGAGAGAGAACATTTCCATCGTTCTGCGTTACATCAATGGTCTCCTGGAGCCAACTGAACGCATTATAACCATCGCTACAGTGGACGAGGGGGATGCTGCTAGACTGACATAAGCATCATTAAAGTTGCATAGCGAGTTAACCAAAGCAGGATTGAGCCTGCAAAAAATCATCAGCCAGGTCTATTACGGCGCCTCCCTGATGTCCGGCAAACACGGTGGAGTGCAAACGCTTCTTCAGCGTAAATTGTCCCGTGACATACCCTATGTTCACTGTTTCAATTACATCTGGTGATCACACATGCATTGTCAGGAGAGCAGCTACTCGTGAACTTTTTTAATGCATTGAATATGTTGTACAAATTCTGCCGTAGACCAACTGTGGTCATCCAGTACAAGGGCAAACGATTGAAGCGTCTCCTGGAACAACGCTGAACGGGTCACTTAAACATTGTCTCAGTGATTCTTAAGTCATTTGATGACCTAGTCATACTGCTCCAAGACATCGACAGCATGAGGACGTACGGTGCTGAGGTGCGTGTTGAAGCTGCAGGCTTACAACGCACCATATCCGAGACGAGCTTCCGCTTCATTGCAGAAATGGTTCACCGACGTCTCTCTTTCCTGGATCCGCCCAATACCATGCTACAGAGAGAGGACATGGATCTGTTGACCGGAGCACAACTAGTCAATTCGGCGTGTGCTTGCATTGAGAACTTGCGAGAGGAAACTGAATTCAAGTCCATCTTGGAACGCTGCCAGGGCACAGAGCCGGTGGCGAAAAGGAGACGCACGCTGAACCCAGCTTTTGATGCGTATGTCGCGGAGGGCAGAATAACGCAAGACGATCCAAATAGCAGGAACAACTAAGAAGGTTATTCTTCAGTTGCATCGATGCCGTCTGTGGGGAAGTGAGAGCGCGTTTTGGGGACACAACTGCACAATGATGAACGGACTGAAAGCCCTGGACTCAAATGATCCCGCTTTTCTGGACATCTCCAAAATACGGCCCAACTTGCACTCAGCAACACACCTGCCATCGATACTGAGTTCTTTGTTAGTTAGAAATTTATTACTGCTTACAATAGACAAACATATACAGATATACATAAATTAAAGTAAAGAACACAACCACACATTGGGTATCTGTGTTACGACAGTAAAAGTAAAGTAATCATATTTGTATTTAAAAAAATTCATTAAAACATTCTTCATCTTTGTACATTTTAAAAGCTCGATTATTTTTGTTTCCTCATCCTCCTCTTGCGAAACTAGGTGCCTTTCGTAGGACAAAGCGGGGCATTTGAAGAATTAAATGATGAGCAGTCTGTGGTTTTTCCAAACAAAGATCACATATTTCACTCGTGTTTTTCCATTTACTCAATGAGAGAGAAATGGTCCATTCCGGTATAGGCTTGGACAAAAAGTTGGGTATCTTGGTATTTGATGGGTTTTGGCTTCGGGGTTTAAGCATGGAACGTGTATGCTTCATCTTTTGGTCATTTCTGTTCGGTGACACCATTGTTGTAAAAGAAATCGTTAAGTGTTTTCTTTATATAACTTGGAGGACACCGACATTATTATTTTGGTTTTGCTCACACTTCCATTTTTTTTGCTAGATGATCGATACTGAGTTCACCGTTGCTAAAAAATTCTTGGAGGGGAGGATGAGAGACACCTCTCCACCTGATGGGGGTAAATGGACGACGACGCGCCCTGAGACATCAGCGTAAGCACTGCTTTCTGTTAGAACTCTTTTTAGACCCTCAAGAATGTTTTCAGTGACCACAGACGAAGCATGCTACACACACGCAAGGCAATTTAATAAAACTGGCATTCGAGAGGACTTGACCAAAAAGTTCAGGGACGAGTGGAGAGACGCTGTCCTGCGAAGATTCCACGCAGCTTCACATCGTCGCCTACCACTTTATTTAGGGTGAGCTTGAGTGTTTAAATCACTACATATGAAGTTTTACTTCAGTTGTCTTGTTGTTGGTTAACATTACTAAGTATGAAAATATTAAACTGCACAAAAATTATAATTCTGAAGTAATCAGTGTTGGGCAAGTTACTCAAAAAACTATAATACATTACTGATCACATGTTACAGTCTTTTCAAAATAATCATTACATTACAATATCAAATTAAAACGGCAAAAGTATTTTTCTGATTATTTCATTTCAGTTATGGAAAAAATGTGTGTCCCTTGAAATACAAAATCGTCCTGTATTTAGAAACAAAAGTATAGATCCAATATTGAGCTGAAACACAACACAATTGGTTAAAATGCAGGAAATTGATTCTAAGAAATAGACAAATTCTGGGGGAGGACCCCAGACCCCCTGCCAACTTTAGCCCCCTCCCCCCCAACAGCCTGGGCCTGCTGCCGGGCCTGAGGTGGGGTACATCTTGGCCCAGGCCTTGGTGATACTGGCCATCAGAGCTTTGGTACTGCTATGTCGCTTTTTGCAAGCCTGTCTCTCAATGTGCGCCCAGATGCTGAAATCCGAGGGGTTCAGGCCAGGAGGAGGAGGGGGCCAGAAGTCCTTGGGCCAGAATTCTACATTCTCCATCAACTTTTGGGGTTCTTGGCTGTATGTGTGGGTGCCCCATCCTGCTGGAAAACACACCCTCTCACAAGCATACTCCTTCCTTACCATGGGACCACCTTGGTCTTGAGCACCTTGATGTAGTCCTCCGAGTTGAGCCTTTGTCCTCTTGGAAGAATACTGGAGGCATGGCTTTACCATCTGAGCCAACAACTCCAGCATCATGATGCTGGCTGGGTGCTTGGTCATGGGACACATATTCTCAGATCCACATGACCATTAAGCTAATGTAGTGATCATTTTTTCGGTTGAAGACTGGATCCACTGTAAAAGTTTTCCCATCGGAAAAAATGAGAATTCTGTCCCCCTATCTTTTTCATGTTGTTCCAAATCTTCTTGCATCTGATGTATCTGGCCTCCACATTGGCCATGGACAACATGAGACTGGTGGTGCGGACCAAGGACTTGCCCCAATGTCCTTGACAATGTTGGCAGCAGTAGTCTTACCCATGTTGTTCTTCTTGGCAATTGTTCTGATGCTCAGAAGAGGGTTTCTCTTGATCTGGACCCTGACCTTCTTCTTAGTGACCTGGGTGGCCTTTAATACAGGTATCCTACTTATAGGCTTGTCTTCAAGGCCTTCACCCTTGTCCAACCTCCTCTGACCTGCCAATGATGTTGGCGGACATGCTGGTGGCCTCAGAGATCTCCTTGTGGCCGATTCCTACACGAAGCACTGCAGCTTTTTCATGTCTTTTATCGTCCATGTCAACAACGGTTATGAATTTCGAAATGTTATTGGGACAAACTTGTTAACCTAAAGATATTCTTTAACTTTTATTTACGTAACATTTACCTAAAAAGTCTCTAAAACTCGAAAAAAGTCATCAAAGGTATCGGTAAAGACTTTTCCGGACACCAGTATGTGCCAGAAAGATCGAATTATTACATGACAACTATAAAAATAATTTTAAAAAGACTTTGTGAGTTTTTAAAACAAATGTAAAAAATAATGCGTCCTTTTATATAAGGTATTCTTCAGGGTAGGAAACGTGATCTAAAATGTTAATTTACGTTTCTTTGTAATTGTCCTCAATAGTTTTACTCTGTTTCCTGCATATAATTTAGTTTATTTTATTTTTATACTGCATATTTTTTTTGCAGATTACTGAATGAGAGTTTTTTAGCCGAAAAAATCCGAAGCTTTTAAACATGTATTAAGTACATAATTTGTTGATTCTCTAAATTGTGTGGTCAACAACCTTTGCATGATCATTATTTTATTTTCATTAAAAAGTTATTTTCATTAAAAAGGTAATTTAAAAAAATATATATATTCGAGTGTTCATATCAAAACCTACATTATGTTTAGCATTTAGTAAGGCCTAAGCCTGCTACAAGTTTCATTCGGAAGGAAAGATGGGAGCCATGTTAGGGATTATTATTAGCTTCAGGATTTCTGACATATGTAAAACATCAGTATATACTGGAAACAATTTAACATTGAAACTGTGAAAATAAAGCTGTTTAACATATGAAACGTCGTTATAAAATAACACCTAATTTACCCAATGAAATAGTGTTAATGTAACACTAAGATATGATTAACTGTTTAGCATGTTTACTATATTTTGACTGTATATTAGTCAATTAAACGTTTGTAAAGTAGCCTAGGTGCTATTTACTACATTAATCCGTTTAATTCATTTAATTTGTTAAAGATAAATATATATAATATATATATAAATATTTAAGGAAGAATTGTTTCAAGACCAATATATAAAGGATTCCTTTCAAAGTATAGTATGTTTATTTGCTTTTGCATTGAGAGAGAACATGCTCTATGAAATAAGCCCGATTGATACAATGATTAATGGTTACATTACTTCAAACATGTTCCTCCAAAGCATTGTTTATATCTAAATAAAACTACAAGCCCTCATAGATACTTGAAGGAGATATACATCAGCTACCACTTAAGAGACTTAAAGATAATAATCTCTTCAGCGTATATAACTAATCGGATGCCATGGTATTTTATCCTTTGGACACTCAGGCCATCATTTCTAAGAAATAAATAAGTTTCTATTCCTATGAAAAGAAGAAGACTTCATTAAATCTAGTTATACTGTAAGAAGAATACATATAAAAAAAGGCGGTAGCCAAAAATAAGTCAACTCCTCTTCCTTGTTCATTGCTTATCCCTTTGAGGATGGCGTGACCTTGGTGTCAACACAGAGAGCGGATCTACTTGAAAGAGATACAAAAAACAGCTAATTTTTATACGGCATGAGGTGGACCTTATTACCTCCGCCGAAGGAGGTATTGTTTTCACTGGCGTTTTGTTGGTTTGTGAGTTTGTTGGTTTGTTGGGTTTGTCAGCAGGATAACTCAAAAGTACTGAACGGATTGGATGAAATTTTTGAGGAGTTGTGGAAGTGCCAAAAGGAAAGAAGTGATTAAATTTGGCATCTCTGAGTGCAGAATTAAGGCGCCAAGTGAGCTAAATACTACTAAATTTTCAAGTTAGCCTACTCTGCCAATAGATGTCGCTGTGCTGTGAAATTGGGTGCCGGAGCGTCTTCCTCTCGGAATTTCCGTCTAGGGGACCCTCCCCCGTCTCTCTACGCCTCCCCAGTCCTGAAAAATCCGCCTCGGAAGGCTCATGACGGCGGAGGTTTGCACTCTCTGAGTGTATATATGCCTCTAGTGGAATTGTTATTAATATTCCTTAGAGATAATTGGCTTATTGAACTGTAGATTTATATATGTTATTTATTAAGGGCCTTCCAATATGCAAATCAAATCACATTTCAAGGCCTAGCATATGTAACTTATTATAGGACAACAACATGATCAGGTTAAATCTTAGGTAATATAGGTAATCTAGGTAATATTAGAGGGTATGGGAATATCTTGCAAGATTGTACATATGCCGCAATAAAGAGAGGCTGGGCTATAAAATATAGATTTAAATATAGTCAACTGAGTGTTCTCAATTCAGCCTAGCATAGGATTTGAAAATTCAAAATGGCGATCAATCTCTCAGTCTCACATTCACTATCCCTCTCTCTCTCTCTCTCTCTTTATATATATACCAGTACTCTGAAAAAATCTTTTCCTGTGGATTACGACATATTAGAGCGGTAATAAAATATGTGTAATGAATACACAATCTAAAAATTTGTTATATTTAAATTTGAATGCCGACTGGTCAAAGTGTAAAAAATTATGATGCTCCGATTATTTCAAAAAATGGTTGTTGGAAATAATACGCTCTAACAAATATGAATTAATTTTATAAATAACTTACTTTTTTTTATGTGTGCTATAGTGACGCTTAAGCTCAAGTTTTTTTTTTTTAATATGTATTCGTTACACTCTTCTAAAAATATTCATTGAAAATGATGTAATATTCGAGTTAGAAAGGAGTTAACAGTAAAATATGGTAGGGGGTATTAATAGATCTTAAAAAAACAAAAACAGGTAAGTGCAGTAATATTATAAAAAAGATATCGACAGTTAAATATAAAAACAGGAATTTCTTAAAACAGGAATCAATTTCATTCTAATAGTGTTAAATCAATAATAAATATTTGAAGTAAATTAAAAAGACCGGAAAAGAAGATCGGATAAGGCTTTAAAAGAGATGATCAAGTTGATTTGATTAGAAGGGGAGGGGAGGAGGGAAATAATGTAAACAAATAAAAATTAGTAAGATAAAGCTCACTTGGAACGCGGACTTGGAGAGGGCTCCACCTCTCTGTAAATGATTGACGCCATATGCGTGGGGATGGGGCGGTTCCTGCTTCTCGCGGCGTAAATCATACCGATGACTTTGGTGAGGACCATAAATAACTTACTTCAATGACTAAACTTGATTGTAATATTATTACAGAATTGTTTTATTAGTATTAAATAATCTATTAGCATCAACACCTCTACAAATTGGCAGTTTCTTATTAAATATAAAAAGTTGAATACAATTACTATCAAGTAAAATAACTATAACGTTATGATCAGTTACTATGAATACTAAGGCTCTCTGACGTCATCAAAAATGATATATATCATTGAATTAATTTAGGGATTAAAATGATAATTATCTTAATAAATTATACTTTTAAAAAATGACATCGTTATAGTCATATGAGGGTAAGGAGTCTTGTTTTTATTCAAACTAATAATTCATGTTTATTCAGTTGTAAAATAAAGCTTACATGGAAGTGGTAGACCTAAAATGGTATCAATGATAATGTAAAAAAATATTTTATTCTTGTAGTTGTTTGATTTGCAAAGATTTTGTTCTGTTTTAATTCAATTATCACTGAACGTTTGCTTTTATTTTAAATTTATTAGAACGGAACTCTTTAAACAAGAGAGCTTGTTTTTTAGTCCTAATGAAAAAATTTTTCCTAACCCCAAAAAATATTTGGATAAAATTATCAAATGTTTTGACAAACAAAAAAATATAAACTCAAAAATGTCATAACTTACTTTTTATGGAGTTAATATGTTAATATATTTTCGATATTGCTTGTGAATTTACACGTGCCTCTTAAACTCTAACATTAAAACTTGTTGTTTTTTATCTTATTTGGAGAGATAAAATAATTCTCAGAGCTTGTAAGTCGCAGGTAAAATTATTGAGATTGTTTCATCTTAATTTTTTTCTTTTTTTTTTTCTTTTTTTTTTGCTGAAAATAAGTTAAACTAGAGGACTCAGAGAGTGCAAACCTCCGCCGATCCCACGAAATGAATCACTTGGTCTTTTTGTCATTTGCCAATAGATGTCGCTGTGCTGTGCTCTCCTCTTTGAGAGTACAGCACAGCGACATCTATTGGCAGAGTAGGCAAACTTGAAATTTTTATAGTATTTAGCTCATTTTGCATCTCAAAGAACACTCAGAGATGCCAAAATTTAATCACTTGTTCCTTTAGCATTTTCAACAACTCCACAAAGTTCATCGAATCCGTTCCGCACTTTTTGAGTTATCCTGCTGACAAACAAACAAACAAACCAACCAAAAATCCAACGCCAGTGAAAAACAATACCTCCTTCGGCGGAAGTAATAAATAAAGTAACGCTAGTAAAAGAAAAGACATTAGAAAGGTATCTGTTTTCCAGGATTTATTTTCAATTTATATTCATTAAAGAGATACCGCCGTTAAAGAACCATTTCCTAGAAATTTCAAAGAATTCCACCGAATAAATATTAATTAACTCAAATCCAACTAAGTTATTAGTGATGTTCGAAAAACACAATGTATTTAAAAAAGTCAATAATTCATGAAACGCAAATTTCGAAAACATCATGTACGCAGATGATCTCACCCTTTTGCTTTCCGGGACGTCCACAACTCTAAAGGAGTCCATCAGCGGAGCTTGGGAATCCTCAACGAATTTGAACTTTCGTCTCATCTCGCAATCAAAATAATAAAACTCAGATCATGACAAACTGTGAGGATATAGCTGAGATCTTTCAGTCGATTGAGTCAAATTTTATAATCAAAAATCAAACAGACGAACTTTTCATTTTTTAGGAGATTTTAATGTGGCCATTGATCAGAAGAGAGATACACTCAATTATAAAGGAAATAACAACAAAAAAGCAAGAGTACAACTTAAAAACTATTACTTAACATAATTTAGTTGATGTTGCTACCCATTTTAATTCATTCCCAGAACATACCTTTACTGTTAAGGTTGGGGAAAAAGTCAAAAAAAGTTCAAGACTGACTACTTCTTTATTTCGGATGAACTTATACCGCTTACTAAAGACTACAACGTGATTCCTAATGATTTTTCAGATCATGATACTTTAGTGTTGTCTTGAAACCTCATAAAAAGCCAGGAAACACAGTGAAATTAATATCACTTTGTTGGAGGATGAACCCACTAATGACAAATCAAAAGAATTTTTGAATGTGTTATGTTTCAACTTGAGTCAAAACAAATAAAATCTCCTTCCTTCGCTCTAAAGAAAATTTTAAACTCTTCGAATAGAGAATTAATTCAATTAGGAGTTAGGAAGAGTAAAGAAAGAAGGCTACAACACCAGAAGCTTATAGAAAAGGCTAGTCAGCTCGGAGACAATATTCCAAATAATATAGAACTTAGCAAAATTCACGACACTCTTACAGAAGATATTTTAATTAGATCAGGTCTCAAATCTGTTTCAAAAGAATATGTTGTATTTCAAAGGATCAAAAAAAATTGACAAAATATACGGAGATTTGAAATCGTGCGGTGAATTTTTTGTTATCCTTCACGTTGATTGATTCCATAATTATTTTTTCCCCATTTTTGCAGAAGATTTAGCTCTTGAATAAAAGCCTGGCAGATTTTCTTAGCGTCCTCGTCAGGTCCGGGCCTTGAACTTAATTTAATATGCCATGGAGTAGGGGATATATATATGAAGCCTAGCTGCTCTAAGAACTGGGAAGTAAAACTTTCCCGCTCTAAGACCGCAGTCTACATCTTTTTTGAAATCGTGGATGGTGAAAGTTTCTGTTCTAAAGGTTTCCAATTCCATGCTCTGGGGAGTTGCATGTTGCCCAAAAAAGGCCCTTTTCTTAGAGTTATGGTGAAGAATGTCTACAGTAGAGGAAAAGTCGTAAGTTGGCGTAAGACTCCATAATATTCTTTGACATGAAGCCCATATCGGATGATTTTTTATTAGCACATTGGAGGCAAGGGTACCCATCATTAAAATGGAGTAGATATGGCTATTAGAAACAGTTGACCTCCACTCCTGCTCTGGGTTGCACGAAAGATCGATGAAAATTTTCTTGTACATTTTTGGCAATACTTTGGAAAGTTGCACCAAGCCTCCTCCGAGTTGTTTTTAGATCTCTTCAGGGATGGAAGATAACTTTTGTGGGAAAGTTTCTGGAGCCAAGAGTCCTCTTCCTCTATCACCCAAAGGGCAATGTTTGGTAAAGCGTTTGCAAAGTAGAGAACTGAGGGAACTAATTTAACATTGTAAAAATCAATTCTTGTTTGAAGATTGTATTTTCTCCACTCCATTAGACTTATTCTAATAAAGTGGGCGAACTATTTTTATTTGAATCCGAATCTCCACTGCGTTTCCACTCAATACCGAGTATATTTAGACTGTTCCTCACTGGGTAACCCATAATATGCGCATTATCTTTCGGGCACCACTGTCCCAATGGGAGGATAGCAGTTTTTGTAGTTGATTTCCAGTCCAGAGTGTTTCTTAAATCTTTAAAAAAGGAGATTAGAATGGCTACTCTATTACACAGCTGAAGCTCCGAGTTTCTTCCATATAAGTGTGACATCATCTGCGTATGTCAAGAAGATGCTTGAATTTCCCAAAATTAATTCCAAAGCCCAATATTTGTACTTCAATCTCTGAGCAAATTCTTCGATTGCAGACACGAACAGAAGTGGGGCTAAGGGACATACCTGTCTATAACCGCACTTAAGATGAATTGGCGGACTATCAAGACCCTCCAAAGCAATGGTTGAAGTTCCATTAAGTAAAAGATCTCGGACTGGGTTGAAGAAACGGGAAGGAAGTAATCGCTTTATTGCACGAAGAATACAACGATGATAAAGAGTATCAAAAGCCTTCTAAAGTCAATGACTATAATGCGCCAAATCTTTTATTCGAGTCCACCAAATCTATTGCACACTGTAAGTTCCGAGCTATATCGGAGATTTTGCGTTGCTTCAAGAAGCCTTTCTGGCGAGATCCAATTTTTTTTAAAGCAGAGGCTCCATTTGCTTGGCAATTACTCCAGCCAGAATCCTGTACGATTCATTTAAACCGTGATAGGCCTCCAGTCTCCAATCTCAATTGCCTTCACTGTTTTGGGAATCAAAACCATACGACCCTTAGACACATCTTTTGGCATTTCACCCATTTTTTCCATTTCTCTGCGCACTTTCAAAAGAAAAGGTATACACTCCTCTCCAACTATTTTAAAGAACTGACCACCAATCATGGCAGGACCTATGGCTTTATTTCCTTTGAAATACCTAAAAATATACTCATGTATATTATCCTTTGTAAAGAGTGCACAGTAGGTTCCCTTCTTTCTACCGGGAAGTCTGGGGCCTCTGACTCCGACAAGGGACTGAAATGATTCATTAAAAGCTGAAGGATATCTTTAGTGTTGGTTAAAATCTTGTCATTGTATAAAATCTTATTCAGTTTTGGAGTTTTGTCATCGTCCTTCTTTATACGTTTCAGGCGTTGGACATGACTGTTTTCTTTCAAAACTTTACTTCTCATGTCCTCCTTGCAAACTTCAGACGATCTTAAAGTATTATCACATCAGAGGTGTAGCTCCTTAAAAAGATAGAACCATTATCTAAAACATCGTCCACATCCCTTTGGAACTTTTCACGAGCAGATTTTGAGTCGAAGGCAAAAAAAAATTGTGGTTAAAATAATCATATTGTTAAAATGTCTCATAGCTTTTGATGCTGAAAAGTTAGGCTTAAAATCACTAACTGATGTATTTCTCATGCTGCTCTGAAATTCATCGTCGTTTAAAATCCACTTTGCTGTCTAAATGATGAACATGAGAATGGTTACGGAAATCTATATCTACAAGCTTATGGTCCGAACTCTGTTCCGGTCTATAATGGGCTTTCACAACTAATCTGTATAAATAAGGGGAAGCAAGAGCGAGGTCCAATCTTGAAGTCAGTGCTCCTTTCCTCCAGGACACAGTTTCCTCCGGAGATTTTATCCTCAAGATGTCAATCAGATTGAATTGACAGATTAGTTTGTTAAGGATATCCTTGTTTGGATAATGCCTACCTTCTTTGTCAACATCTACATTCATATCACCAATTAAAGAAGAGGTGAATTAACTTTGTATGACAAGAAATGTATAAAATGTTTGTTTAATACTGCAGACTTTGCCCCCCATATTCAAAATTTTGATACACAGTTTAAAAAAAAACAGATCCGATTATAGATGAAAAAAATAAATTGGAATATAAACAAACAAGAAATAAAAGAAATATAGACAAATACGACAAGAAAAATAAATCTCCAGGCCCTGATGGTTTTCCAATGGAGTTTTTTAAGAAATATTCTAACTTTTTATGCTCTTTACTCGAGAAGTCTATAAGGAATCAAACTTAAAAGGATACTTTGAGGGAATATTCCATTGAAAATTGACACAAAATTTAAAAAAAGGCAAAGATCCCAAGCAAATAGAAAATTTTAGACCTCTAACAATGCTTAGTACTTCTTTTAAATATATAATTGGATTCTGGCTAGTAGATTTAAAAAAATATATATACCACTGATTATAAGTGACTCCCAAAAAGGTTTTGTACCAGGACGAGGAACCGAAGTAGTCTGTAGAAGCTTTTGCGACTCAATTTCAAACATCCAAAATGATAATAAAGCGAATTTGGGAATTGATTTTATGAAAGCATTTGATTGTAATCCCACCAATGGATTATAAATGTCTTAGATCCCATAGTTTTAAAGAAAATTTTATTCGTGTGATTGCTTTGAGCTTGTGTAATATAGAAACCTTTTATGATATACATGGAAATAATTTTTTGTGGAAAGAGGATGCAGGCAGGGAAATCCACTTTCCCCCTTTTATTCATTATTACTCTTAATCAGCTTCTTACGGAAATCAATTTGTGCCAGCAAATTAAAGGTGTACATTTTTGGGAAATGGAAATAAAAATGAGTCTTTTGCAGATGACGGACGGTAATGTACACACGTAGCGAAGAAGAAATAGGCTCATCCTTTTATAAAAGAATATAATTTTTTAATTTTTTGAAGAAAAACTCAGGTTTGCATATAAATTTTAATAAATCAAATATCATGTCTAATTTTATATCAATTTTAGTTTATAAGGTTTACAAGTGTCTAAATCTATGAAAGTTTTAGGACCTTTTATTACAATTAATGGCGAGGATAGAAGGAAAATATAAGTGAGATTCTGACTCGGGTTTGTTTGTTTTTTTAACTCCTAGATTGGGGCCCACCTCACCGGAACTTAATCCGGTATCAGCCGGTAGTGAAACCTATCTAGGAGCTACGATCTTTATTATAAAAAATATGTTTAAAAATACTTAAACATATATACTTAAACATTTATATACTTTAAAAATATATTCCTCCAAGGAAAACTTCCTATCTTTAATCTCTCCCTTGAGAGCCATCATTCGTTCCATTGTCACTGGGCAGTCGAAAATGAGGTCATGTGGAGTTCGTCATCCTCGTTACATAGTCTACAAGTTGGGCGTATGGCCTTTCCCAACTTTAAAAGATGCCTGTTGAGTCCGATGTGCCCGCTAATCATGCCAACAATGACAGAAATTTGAGCTCTTTTGAACTTGAAGATTCTATTTCCCATATACGGATCTGGGATTAACAGTTTCGACTGCCGACAAGAGCTCATCTCCCGGCACTTGGTTCTCCATCTCCTCAAAGAGGCTTATCGAAGGGCATTCTTGGATTGACATAACGATACCGGTACAGAGACAGGTATGCCTCTCCTGGCTCCGTCTTTGGCCAATGGGTCCGCAAATTCATTTCAAGTGTTGTCGTTGTGTCCTCTATCCATCCAATCGTTATAGAACAGACTGAGCTATTTAAGGCATTTTTACAGCCGATAATTTCTCCTGACAAAAGATCACCCTGCTTCATCTCGAGACTGTTGATGGCTGAAAGGCAGTCAGAAAGGATTAATACCTTTTCCCTCCTAATTTATCTCCCTGAAGATGATTAGAAAGGTTCTTATAGCCTCCACTTTAGCTTGGAAAAACGTGTTAGTTTCATCGAGCTTCAAGGTTCCTTGGTCGAGCACAGTGCACCCTTCGTCAAAGCCCAGCCAGCACCTGTCTGATTATTGATTCTTGAACCGTCGGTATAGCCAACCAGATCAAATTCCTTGATGCACCATATTTTTGCACTGCATATCTCACAGTGTCAGACCAAAAAGGTACGCGAGGAGGGGGAGTCAGGACATCATTTCGAGTATATATCTATCTAGATATTGTAGGTGACCTCTACGCAAATGGTCGAACCATTTGAGTGGATTTTCCTTCCTTGTCCGAAGTCTCATCATGCATGCACGTTCCATAACATAAAGATGAAGTGGCATAAGCCTGCAGAGTATTTCATTGTAGCCGTGGGAGTGGACCTCATGGCTCCAGTGATACTCATGAGGCCGATTCTCTGCAACTTGTTGAATTTTATAAATCTGCTTCCTTGAAGCTTTGGTGCAAATACTATACCACCGTAACTTACAATAGATCTGACGTAGGCTTCGTATATCCATTTGGACTTCTGAGGACTAAGACCCCAGTCTGATCCGACAAAAGCTCTCAATGCAAATAAACTCCTCTTGGCCTTGGAGATGGTGTGTTCTATATGTTTTCTCCACTTCAGTTCATCATCTAGTATTAGTCCAAGATATCTAAAGGTTTTAACTCTTTCAATCTTGGTCCCGGACAGATATAGACAATATTCTTGCCTTTTCTTTTTGGAGAAAAGCATGAACTTAATTTTATGTATACTGAAGATGGTTTCTCTTTCATTAGCCAAATTCTGACTCGGGTTGAAAGAGGCATCAAAAGATTTTACTACTTTATGAAAAATAATATTTCCGCATGAACCCATCTATGGAACACTCTCATTTTACCAACTTAAACATATTTTTATTTTAACGCCCGTGTCAGAAGCTTTATGCTCGAAGGCGGAAAATCTGTGCGAAAGTTTTTATTTCCTATGGGAAGGAGTAGGAACATTACATGGAAGCGAATGAATTGTCCCAAAAAATTTGGAGGGCTGGGTTTAATCCCCTTTAAGAATTTTGGAAGGCTGGTTTTTAAGTTGTTTCAGCGACTTTTAATAGTCAATCTATATGGAGTAAATTATTCAATTTAAATACATTGAAAAGTTCTAACAGTCCTTAGATGAATTTCGGGGCGAGGGTCCATTTAAAGTTTTATATATAATTTCGGCTATAGGTCCATTCTGGAGTGAAAATAAGAACGTATATGAAGAATTGACAAAAAGTCCTAAAAACGATGGAATGGCAAGAACCTGTTAAAGATAACCAAAGACTTGTTTTATGAGAGATAGGTCTATCATTAGGAAAATCAACTATCGGGTAAAGTTCTTAATAGCACCCTTTTTTATACTCAAAATGAAATTTTAAAGAAAAAAAGAATTTATATGAAGTAAATTTTAAAACAGACCAATAGGGCCAAGAGACGATTTTTTTGATTTTTTAATACTATCAAATAATAATTTCTTAAGAAATACCTTTATAAATAAATCTGTTTTTATCAATATTTTTCCAGATTGAAAGAAAGAAAGAACATTTTGATTAAACGCTTCAGTGTGTCAGATAATAAAAGTTTTAAACTCTATTCGGCTGGATGTCTCATTGTACTACTTGAAGTACAGAATTGTTACCAACACTCTATCCCTGGGAAGTACTTATATTTGGAAGGACTAGTGATGAAAGGTTTGCTTTTTTTGTAAAGACTCTTTGGAGACTTTGAATCATTTTTTATTAAAGTGTCCCTTGGTTGATGATGTTTTAAACAAGTTAAAATTGTGTTTTTTTACCAATTTTCAATTAAATTTAACTTCAAAGGAATTGGTTTATTTGTATCTGGCCAAGAATCAAGAGGAAATCAACTTTATTACAACTAAAGTTCAGTATATTTGATATCAATGCAGAAGTATGAAAACCCCTCCGCCCCAAGATTTTGACCCTATAATAGATCATGTTTTGTTGTGTTTATGCCGTTTGAAGAAGATTTTTTTGATGTGAATTGTTTTAGAAGATGTTGAATAAACAGTACCGAGTGTACAAATAAATAAAACCCAGTTCTTGACAAACTGTGAGGCTATAGCTGAGACAGATTATGGGAATTTTGCGATTGTAAAACAACCAATGTCCTTGGCATCACAGTAGCAAGCTCTACTGATAAAGCAGAAGAGAAAAATAAGAATAAAGTCATCGATATATTAGCAAGAACGATATCATTTTATAGAAGAACTCCCCTCTACGAAAGACGTCTTTTCCAAAATGTTCCACTTTCTGAGATATCTACCTTTCTCGGAAACCTTGTGCGTTAAATTTTATGAGCTAAGGGCTTCCCTTATTTAGTGCAGCTCTGAGCCTTACATTTCTAAATTATAATGAATTCTTTCATCTCTCCATGGGCTTGGGATGCTTGAAATTGAGTCCATGTGGAAATCTCTGAACATCTCCTAGTTGTGGAGATTATTGAGCAGCGAAGACGATTGGGCAATCAGAATAAAAAATAAGTTTTTTGAAACTACAGGACATCATTACCCAGAGAGAATTACATGGGCTCACTGGAACGTCTAAGATCTTTAAAGTCCTGCAGATCTCACTGGAAGGGAATGGCAAATCCTGGGGCTCAAGCTTGCACAGGTCCTTCCTCTGCTTAGAGCAAATGAGTTTCTGAACTTTAACGAGACATTGAGAAGTTCCTCGGAGTTTCTTCCAAGAGGGTAACCTCACATCTGTTGGATAAGTCTTTCGAAGAAAAATATAGATAAAAGTTATATACTAAGTTTTACGATTAAAAAGACGTTCGCTTACCTCTAAGGGAAATATATATTGGGCCACCCATCCCTTCTACATCGCTCTTACGGCATTGGATAATCAAGCTATTCGAAGGTCTATTGCATTCTCTGGACGTCCCTTCCCTAGTGTCGAGAGGACGATTGAGACGAACAAACCCCCCCCCCCCCCCCCGTTGTGTCCGAAATTAATATGACACCCCCTTTACGGACTCTCCGTAAAAAAATGGTTCTTATACAGTTTAGCCACGTTTTTCTCTATTTATGAGCAAGTCCTTGTGTCTATTAAAATAACGACCTTAAAAGAAAATGTTCTATTGTACATATTACCTCACACTATGTAATTATAGAAATCCAATAAAATTGGAGTGCTATTGATTAATGGATGTTATACCATTTAGAAGAATGTTTTTATTTGCTTATCTAGTATTACTATGGAGACAAAGCAGTATGGATTAGAACTAAGAGCATATTAAACATCCTCTCTCAAAGTTGTTATGTCTACAAACCTAAGCTTTTGAACCCTCGCCCAATTTTGGTTTGTATAAATTTTGTTTATACAGCCGCTTCATAATTGCTGGTTATGTTTTGATGTAAAGAAGGTTAAAGGAACTGTATCTGGGAATAAAAATAAGAACATATTCTTGAGGTTGCCACATAAAATTTAAGAACCGTATAAATGTAGTTGAAAATATATACACTCAGAGAGTGTAAACCTCCGCCGTCACGGGGTCCTTATGAGCCTTCCGAGGCGGATTTTTCACGACTGGGGCGCGTAGTAGAGGGACGGGGAAGGGTTCCCCTCGACGGAAATTCCGAGAGGAGACGCTCCCCGCACCCGATTTCACAGCACAGCGACATCTATTGGCAGAGTAGGCTAACTTTAAATATTTTTTAGTATTTAGCTCATTTTGCATCTTAAAGAAGCACTTGGTGTAATAACGTTTGTTACTAAAAGCTTAGCCAAACCATTGTTTGCTAAGGAATATAGTAAAGACGGCGATTGGCATAAGATCATCATGACTACTTCCGGTTCCACACTGTCAGTTGTTAATGCATATGGTCCTAATATTAATCTGCTGAGTTTTTTCAAACCCTCATAGAGGCACAACAATGCCAACATCTCCCAATGCTACTGATCGGAGATTTAAATGTCGACATTGACAAACCTCAAAAAACTATCTAATTATTCTAGCCTTAGGGAAGTAATCCATAAGTTCAGCCTTGTCGATATTACCAAAAAATTTAATCCGGACGATAATGTATCTTGGAGTAGTGGGAAAAAATCTTCGAGGTTAGATCTGGCTTTATTATCTCCTGGTCTAGTTCAACAAATAAAAGTGCTAGATACAGATCCGATCCCTCAACTGACCATAAAATAATTGACATCACCCTACGTTATGTTCCAAAGAAAAATACCTTCAAAATTCCGAAATGGGTTCTTGAAGATGATAAATTTTCTATGAAGTTAAGGTCTAACCTGGTAAGAGGACAAAATTTGATCTCTCCTAAAGGAGCATATTCTCTCCTGGTACATTTGGTTATGAAAACAGTTAAGGGTTATTTAAAGTCTGAGAAAAGGAAAGCAGCTCGTCTGCAAAGCAGTATTGAAATGCTTTGAGCGGCACTTCGATATTCATCAAAGCAATTACTACAGATTTAATAATGAATACAGAGTCACGGACATCGCGGAAACAGAAATGGCAAGAAAAAGAGACATCGAAACGAAAGTTTCCCTTAAATTTAAATATCTCCCGCGTAATGAGCATTGTTCTGCATCGACTATAAAAAACATTATGCCGGAAATAGGTTTTAAGTATACCTTCGGATATATTGCAATTTTTTCATAATCGGTTCTCTGATATATTAGGTGGAGACAGATCCAACTTCCCCAAAAAGAAAAATCCTGCTACGTCCAAGGTGTATACGATGGAAAACATTATAGATTATATCAAAAAAGACTATAAAGACTACAAAGCGTCTGGTCGTGATGGTATCTGTGGACGTGTTTTTACCTTGCTCCAAAAGAGATAACGCCGTATCTCTTAACCATAGGAATTTTATGGAACAATCAGGAAGAATGCCCGTACTCTTTCCAGGGGTCGTATAGTTTTGCTTCCGAAGAAGGGAGACGGTACAATTTTAATCACTGGAGACCCATAACCATTTTAAATGACGCGTACAGAATTTTAGCAGGTGTTTTAGCTAAACAGATCGAACCATTTTAAACTCAAAAATAGGAGGAGAACAGAAAGGTTTTCTTAAGCGTAGAAAATTACTGATATTTCTAGAAATATTTCCACAGCAATAGAATCCATTAATCGTCGTAAAAGGTATGGTGCCTTGATTGCAATCGATTTCAGGAAGGCGTTTGACTCCATTCGCCATTGTCATATTTTAAAGTCAATTAAGGTCTTCTTCCAAAACGTTTTTTTAACCCCATCAGGGCTCTATTGTTCGATGGCTCATCTATCTTTCACTCGAGGTATCAAATGTCCTCCCATTCATCTTAAGAAGAGTTGTAGACAGGGATGCCCTGTAGCTCCTCTTCTATTTGTGGCAGCGATTAATGAACTCTCGAAAACATTAATTAGAAAGTATTCGGGATTTGGAGTGTCTTTTAATGGTGTGAGACATCTCCTCGCCTTTACACGGCGACGTATACTCTCATGGTAGAAGCCAGCTCAGAAAACAATTAGTAAAGAGAATTGAAATACTGCTCTCGTCCTTTACCAAATTCGAACATAATTCCGGTCTGAAAATTAATTACAACAAGACGGCCATACTCCCGTTGGGTTCCTGGACTCCAGATAGTTCTTCTTTAATTCATAGTTGTCGGGTTGTGTCTTCTGTATGCATTCTTGGTATTGAATGGAGGAAAAATGGTGTCTCAGAGGGTAATTGGTCTCAAATGAGTCGGATGGTTTATAATAAAGTGAAGCAATGGCGCAATCTTTCTCTGCAGAAAAGGATCGACCTATATAATACCCGAGTGATTCCACTGGTGATGTATAGAGCCACATCCATCCCGTTTATTGCTGAATTAGCAATAGTAGAAGAAGACTCTTGGCTGCGCACTCTTTTTCATGTCATATCTACCCTCCTTAAAACGTCCTAAAAATTTTGCTGGAGGTGGGCTTTGTCAGTTAGGCTCTATCTTACCCAAATGTTATCTACGAATCGTAGAAGAAATGGGCGTTTTACACGACAAAGACTGGAGAATATTTTATACATCCTCCGAATTTTACAATTGGTTCCATATGGGTACTCCTTTAACGAATTCAGATTTGGAAGCATTTTCTCCCTTTTTAGCTTCAATACAAAGAATCATATGGACGGTTCTGCCTAATTTCTTTTCTGATACTGTTGTGGATGTAATATATGAAAATAGGGAAAAAGAACCTTTTCTCAAAAAATTGGATCTCCTGTTGCATTAGAGAGAATCGCTTTATCTCAAAATATTCTAACACTCCATGACCTGAGATCGGCTCCTGTCTTCAATGTAGGTAGGTTTCGATTTCCTTTAGAACGTTCATGCAATGATTTTAGTCCGTCCAAGCCTTGGTTTTTAAAATTTTATTCCCATAGTGAAGATTCCTTTGGATCTATATCAGAGAGCTTCATACAATTGCTTGATCTCCCTCAATCATGGAAACAGAGGATTTTTCGGTCGACGTGTGGTATAATTGATAGTGCCAAATTTACAGCTCAGTTTCAGATTTCTGCTCGTTTACTTAGATTTTATTACCCTTGCAATAACTGTGGGGCTTTATTCAACTCAATCATTCATGCCTTTGCTGAATGTCCTGTTCTTATGGTAGTCAAGCGTTTTATTCAAATAAATGTGTGCGAAAATGAAATAATTACCTCAAATCTTATAAAAGCCTTTATTTTGTTTGGTGTTTATAAACGTAAATATAATGCCCCCCCTATCCAAAAAGCTATTGACACAGCACTTTTAAATATAAAATCGTTAGTTGCAAAAAAAATTACGACAAACTCTTACATCGAGGTCGAGGACCTAAGGGCAATAATCATTGGAGCCGCCGCCCGCTACTCAGCTCTGCAAATTAAGATTCCGAACGCAACATCAGATGATTGGAAATGGGCTGGAAATGTCGTCCGATTCGTACCATCGAGATCAATTCATTTTTTAAAATCAGCCAAGAGGATCTTAAGAAAATATCGGCGCTTTTTAAGGAACAAATAAATTGTCATTTTATATTAGGTCATCACTTTTTAACAGTAAATTTGAACTATAACGTTCATTTATGTTTTTACGCAACTGTTGAAGAGAGTTTTATTTATTTTATATATATATTTATTTTTATATATTTATTTTATATATTTTATTTTATATATATTATTTTTTTATTTTATTGTATTTTAGTGTATTGTATTACACTGTATTGTGTTACAAATACTGAATAAAACTTCGTGACCGAAAAGAAAAAAAAA
>CP045896.1:4541307-4632794 GCA_013387185.1 Caligus rogercresseyi
ATTTTATATATAGTCTTAAAAGAGTTGAAGCGGTTTGTAATCCATCTACATTGTGAATTTTACTGGTGTTTCTCAGAAATGTTTTCGGTACATGGTTTGGTCGTTATGTATCATATTGCAAATTTGAACAAAATATTGTGATCGTTACTTAGTACTTAAATAAGCCTTGATTAATGTCTAAATTACTTCCTCGGACAGGTTCAAAAGAAACTGGTACAATTTTACAAGAAAATTTGAATATTTGAGAACCAATTTCGCCCTTTAAGAATTTGGACCGGTCGTTTTAGCATCATAAAATTGAAATAGTTTTTTGAAGGCAATTCATTCATATGAAAGTAAACAAATGATCCATTGTAACGGCGATTCTAATGTTTGCTCCAAATGTCTTATGACGCCAGCTTGGTATCCTGTGTTCACTGGAGCACCATCACTTCCAATAGCTCGGAGACAATCGACACTATCAGATTCTACAATTATAGAATGCAATTATTGGCAATGTGGATTGCTTTTCCAGATATTGGTGTGAAATGGTTTACATAAGTTGCTTGCGGTTCCGAAATCACAGTAATGTGTTCTTCATGTTTTTTTTCTTGGAAAATTCAGTTGAACATCTTGTTAATTCTTTGCGTCCATCAAATTTGATACAGATGAAGCCTTTGTTTTCTTTATGTAGTCTCAATGATTGATCACAGTACTTTTTTGCTTGATAATAAACTTTCGATGGAGATAATAAATTTTCCTGAGTAGAGAGATGTAGGTCATTCAATAATGCGTTTCCATAGGCAGTAGCCGCTCTAACAGATAGACCATATCTCACAAGCACTTGACTTGATTCTGGGAGAAAATTAAGTTTTTTTTCATTACTTTTTTTTCTTCTGCAATACCAAATTCCTCTTCGTCATTAGGAATTATATTTTGTTCTTCCAAATCTTCAATATTTAAGTCTTCTGTGCTTTTCTTTAAACATTCTTCATTATCAAGTCTTTCTTTTTCCTTTTTAGCTTGCTGTAGAATTGATTCCTTTCTTTTTTCTTTTTGCTGAGATCTTAAAGTTTGTATTTCATTATTTAAAGATGTTTTTTGATCAATTCCATGTCCTATGACGAGTCTTCTTCTAAACGTTTGATCCACATAAAATTGAATTCTTCCTTTGGTATTTTCTTTGCCGTTTCACAATCACAGTTCTCCAATTTATATTCCTTCAAAGTTTTATTTTTGAAGCAACAACAGGCAGCAATGTCAAAAAGTTTTGAAAAATTATCCACAAAATTGCAGTCCAAATGAGTTCTCTTGACGTCCTTCCATTTTCCACTTCATGAAGATTACTCGTCACGAATCTATCCAATTTTACTTTGAGGTACTTCATGTCGGAAGATGGAATACTTGCTCTATCCCATAAAATCTTCACATCCGTTGAAATTACATTGATAATATCAAGATGGAATTTTCTATTTAGTTTGCTTCCTTTGATACGGTTATTTCTTTATAAGATAATATTTCAAAATATCCAATTTTGAAGGTAAAGTATTTAAAGGCAATTAGATGGCTTACCAAAAAGAAAATGGCCACATGAACTCCTAGTGCTTGTAGCCATATTCCTTTTTTCACAGGGACACAACACAGTTACAACTTATGATCAAACACTTTTAATGAACAAAGAAATAAACGCACGTAATGTTACTATTATACTTTCATTGTTTGATTTCATTTAATTGCGACATATTTTTAACAAACAAGTAAATAAGGTTTAAATATTGAATATTTGTTATATTTCTACATTTTAGAACATAGTGATGTGAATGTGAATCCAAGATATAAAACTATAAAAACATATAATTCCGACTATTAATTTTTTAAAGAAAAAACGACTGATTTTAAGCATTTCAAAAACTTTAATCAAAAACTCGAAAAAATTACTAACAAATCGAAAAAAATATAAAATAAGTTTTTCATTTCATAGGCCATAATTAAAAAAATATTTTTTTTTTTTCGAATTTGATCGCTTTTTGACGTACTTCCGGTAAATACCAGAACTTTGACCGGAAGGAGGGAGTTGGGTTTTGACCGGAGAGGAAAATTATTTTTTGGGGTTATTACCAATACCAAAATACAACTTTTGATCCATGATAATTGGGATCAGACATTTTGAAAAAGGACCACACACCTGTACACATATATTGAAAATATGAGAGTATATATATAATATTTTAGTCTGCTTTTTAATTTTTGGATCCCTTAAGAAGGATATAAGTGTCTTGGTGGAAATAATTTAATCAAAGTTGTTTCATCTCTTCAATCATTTATCTGTTTTTTCCAATAAATAAATTCTTAAAAGGTAGATCAATGTTTATGATCTAAACTATATTTTTATTCATATTAATAGATTTCAAAGAAATTCATGCATTTTATCTTATAAATATACATTTGTTTATATGACTTTATCAGCAATTTATCTTATTTTTTTTTGTGAAAGCTTGAAATGTACATTCTTATCGTTGTTAACCATTATTTGAAGTCTTCCATGCATATGTGTTGTAGAAATGTATAATGCCAATATAACAAATGAAAACGACAGCAATATATTTATTTTATATAGTCAAACAGAATTTTCGATTCAAACTTCCAATAGTTTGTATATATTGTCTCTTTTATAGTTGATAAAGAGTATGTTAAAATTTATCTATATTTGCATGGATATATTTGTGCAAACTTTGCATATAAATATTTCAAAATAAACTCTGTTTAATTCAAAGATATGGCTTTCAAATTGTAGTTTTCTTGCACTGAAATCTGCTTTTTTTCTCACAGAGATTCCAATTTGTTTTATTGTAAAATACAATAATAAAAAATAAGTAGAATTGTATTTTATGCAGTACCATTAACAAAAGACCTTTAAAAATTAATTATTATAATATTTTTTGGGTTAATGTAGCTCCCTCTTAAATTTTTATAGGTTTGAAGAAAAAGCTAAATTTTTATGAGGGATACCTTCAAACTCTTTTTGGCAATTGCCTTTTTTTGCTGACTCATATAGGGCTTTTATTCCAATTATGTGATTTTTTAAATTTTAATTTTATGAATCTAATATGGAATATTTTGATAGCAGATGTTATAAAAAAGATATGAAAAATATTTGATGATTGTATTGCATGAAAGAAATTCATATATGCAAAGTACAATAATGAAAATTCAAAGTATTATTGTTTGTTTGTTTAGCACCTAGGTTGGACCCATCTACTGGAACTTAGTCTGGTATCTGCCCATATTGAAGCTATCTAGGAGCTATTTTTAGCATATCATATTGGTTCAAAAACTCTTAAAAATTTAAATGGTATACAAATGAAATCCTCGATCACTGCCTTCATGGCGGACAACTAAATATGACATGATGCAGAATTTCTTCTTCCTCCTTGCAAAGTCGGCAAATTGGAGTTATGATCTTTCCCATCATGTAAAGATGCCTGTTGAGGCCTACATATCCGCTGACCATTTCAACAATGATGCAGTTTGAGCTCTTTATACTTTAAAGTCTTGCTCCGAGATAGGGGTTTGGTACATAAAGTTTTAGACTGGTGGCAAGTCCTTATCGTACGCCAAGCGGTCCTTTAAGGTCGCTTGTCTAAGGGCATTTTTTTTGACGCATGGATATATGTACAGAGACAGGGTTGCCCTTCCTAGGAAAGCATCTTCCAATATTGTTGTTGTGTCCTTTACCCATCCAATCTTAATTTTGCATGTAGACGTGCTAATATTATTTTTGCAAGTAATAATTTCAGCTGACACAAGTTCACCTGATCTCATGTTCCGACTATTAATGGCGGATTAGCTATCAGATAAGATTAATAATCTTTGTCTCTCGACTTTGTTTCGTAAAGCCTCCACTTCGGCTTGGTAAACTGTGCCTGTTCCCTTGAGCCTCAAGGTCCTATGGTCAAGCACAATATAACGTCTAGTCAAAGTCCACCAATACTTGTCTGATCTTCATATTTGAACTGTTGGTGTACCTTTGAGATCGTTGTCATGGATGCACGTATTTGACTTCGTAGCCCAGACTTTCAGACCAGAAAGGTACACGAGGAGGGGGAGAAGGGATATCATTGACTTTTATATATTTGTCAAGATATGCTGGTGAACTCTATTCCGATGGTCAAACCATATCAGTGGAAGATAAATTATAGTTTGAATCCTCACCAGACAATCACATTCCATTATATAGAGATGTTGTGGGATTAACCCACAGAGTACCACCATTGCTTTCGTTGGTGTGGACCTCATTGCCCCAGTAATGCTCATGAGACCGAGTCGCTGTAGTTTGTTGAGCTCGTATGAAGTGTTGGGTGCAAAAACAATAGCGCTATAATTTACAATAAACCTTACTAACACAGGTAGATCCATTACACTTATATGAGCTAAGTTCCCCATTCGATCCAACAAAAGCTCTGAGGGCAAAGAAGTTCCTTTCGACCATGGAAATGGTATATTCAAGTACTTTTTCCGCGTCAAATTACTATCAATTATTAAACCAAGATACCTGAAAGTAGGACATCGTTTGATTTGTGTTCCAGACAGGCACAGGGAAACTTTAGTGCTTTTTCTTCGTTTGGAATAATATGTAATTAGTTTTGTTTATACTAAAGACGGTATCTCTCTTTCTGGTCCAATCAGTCAGTTTATTCAGAGCGCCTTGCATTAAACTGGCAAGAGTTTGACGATCAGTGCCTCTTACACATAGAGCTTATCATCTGCATAAGCAACCTTATTAATTGGCCTTCTGAGATGGTTCATACATTCTTGGAAGGATAGATTCCATGATAGAGTAGATAAAATTTTCCCTTGAGGACATCCTCTGCTCGGAGTACAATATACTCTCTCCTCCTAACTCAGTGAAAACAATTCTACTCTGAAGTAGATTTTTATACCAAAGAACTGTCTTCTAATGGATTTGGGCATTTCTTCACAGGTTTTTTGTTAAGCTTTAAGCTAGAATTATCACTCCTAACAAGTTCTTCACTAAGAGAGCAGGCCTTCCCTCCCTCAACGAGGTGGCCGCCAAGGCGGTGGCCATGGAGACTTGGAAATGTTTTACTCCAGCGACGGGGGCGGCGGTGCCAGGAACCCGATTGGTGATTTCGTCTTCCCCATCCCGTGGAGGCCCATGATGTCCAGAACTTCAGTGGCGTACCCACTTGGGAGGGAGACAGCAACTTTGCATGTCACGCAATATCTGTGTGGAACTTGTCTAAGGCCTTGAGGTTGGCCACTACCCTTCACACAGCCAGGACTGCAGCTAGGGCCATTGGACGCAGCGTCCCCATATAATCCATTCTGCATGGGCATTTTGTTTTTATTTGTTTTTATTTATTTTATATTTTTTTATAATTTTATTGTTTCTTTATGTATTATATATTTTAGACTAGTTACAAATGTAACTAATATGCCAATGGCAAGAAATATACTCGATTACACACACTTAGTAATTAGAAAGAGACTCCAGTTTTTTTCATAACTCTTTTTGGAGGCTTACTGACTGATAGTATCGACTTCTTTTGAATGAGGAAAATGTTATCGAAGCAGTAATTCCAAGCTGTTCATAAGCAAAACGTTTATAAGAAACAACATACAACTTTATCTCCAGGTTGATGAAGATCAGATTAAACCATATCAATGCCCGTTTGGGTATTCTCGGCGAATCCTTCGGAGAACAAATAATTATAATTATAAGGACAACGGTTCGTTAGATAATACAACTGTACATTTTTATCTGCTTAACTTCCTGTGGTAAAAATACTATCAGCATTTATTTGTGTTATTTTCTACTTGAAAATTGTGATGGTATTATCCATATCATTCTATTCATCCTCAAACAATTTATTTGTTTTGTAACTAATATTATCCGCTATACGATTACCATTTGTGCTCCTATCAATGTAAAACAGGTAATACTAACGCTATTGTTGCAATTTTTTTAGCTTTTTAGATTATTTAAGACAGATAATTCATGGTACTTCTTAATTCCTACATTTTTGTATATTATTTAATTATCGATTTTATAAATATATATTTATTCAAAGCGTGATTCATAATTGCTCATAAGTTAAAATACATTTTTTCTATCCAATACAAATACTTCCCCCTTGATCACACAAATGATTCAGGCTTGTATAAACAAAACTTTTTGTTTGTAGTATTAAACAAATACTGTTTTATTCATCATAAGAGCTGGAAAAAAATAATGCAATAATTAATTATTTCTTTCGGGGAGGAAACTTTCTAGAAACATCTACTTTTGACATATGCTAACAATCAATCAAAAACCCTATTAAAACTTTATGATTCCCATAATTGATCTATCGTTAATATACAATACCTATAGTTACGAAGTTTGATTGTATTTTTCTCATCAAAGAAAGGAACTCAATTTCATATGCTGCAGTTCCATATTTGGATGTAATATGCCATTGCAAATATAGCCGCAAGCTAGGACTAACACTACATGAGTCTCACATAAATGGGTGATTGACTTTTCCTTGTACTTGAATTGCATTATTAATTTATGATTAATTTACATTAGTATCACTATTATATGTTATATTATTATATATATTATATATATTATATATATATATATATATTATATAGTATGATTATAGATTTATATATATATATATATATTATATATATATATATATATATATATATTATAATACATATATATGCATGAACTGTGTGAATAAAAAATAAAAGTTTGGTCAGAGACAAACAACAGAAAGGAGGAGTAAGTAAAAATCAAGGTTTTATAAGCTGAGGGGATTTAACTTAATTCCTTGTATTCAATTGCATTATTTTTTAAATAAGGATAATTTGCTGTAGCATCACTTTATATATATCTATATAATATAATATATAATTAATATATATCTATATATATATATATAATATATATAATAGTCATGAACTGTGTGAATAAATATATAAAAGTTTGGTAGAGACAACGACGAAAGGAGGAGTAAGTAAAAATCAAGATTTTATGAGTTGAGGTTTTTTTAACTTATTGGCTAAAGAGGATTTTTTTTTTGGATACTCCCACCCATCGTCACACTAATGTAACATGCAGTAGTTAAAAGGTTAAAAACTAATCATGGAATGCAAACATCAGATTATATTTAAGAGTTTTGATAAAAAAGTAACTGATTTAGTGTGAATTGGGGCATTTTACTACGAGTTCGTTTTTTGTAATTCATCGCTTACTCACAATTTAACAGCTGTTGTATTGCTTCATTTTTTAGTTGTTATGTTATATTTATATTCGTCAAAATGGCGATGTTCTTAGGCAAACAAAAATTAACTGAAGTTGTTTTATTGGTAAGATAACAACTGAGTACCTAAATCGATTGTCATATTATTTTATATAAAGAGGGTTTTTATATAAAGATCAATAGACATGGCTTAGAGAGTAAACTCACAAGTAAACTAATGTCCCATTAGTTCATTTTAGTAGTAGTCAAGAATACCATTGGAAAAAGGTTTTTTTTTATCAATAGTCTTGGTAAATATGATCCCTTGGTAATTGATAAATAACTTGAGTAAAATTTTAGTTCAGTACTGACTTTTTCATATATAATAAAAAATATAGAGGCGCAACTCAGCTCCAAAAAAGTAGGAAATGAGTTGAAAGTGGTATTTTACCGGTTGTTCAAAGCAAAGGTATGTATCCACCAAAAATATTTCAATGCCTTAGATTGTTAAGGCAATTTAAGTCATTTCAACTATGCTTTATTCAGAGCTTTATCCCTTAATTGTGAACATAATTAAACAAGGCTTTTATTATTATTATGTTTATTATTTATTATTATTTTTGAATAAATTTGCGGAAACTTCAGAAGTGAGGCGTCAATATTGCTTTGCGTCCGACATTTTTCCGTATGTTCGCCCTTTGGGTATGGGTAGGTTTTGGAGCTAGTTTGTGAGTGAAACAGACCTTAAAGAATATAAGAGAGGAGAGAGAAAATAATTTTCTCTTTTGTACAAACATTCCTCATAAAAAGTTTGACTTTGTACAAAGAATATGTTTTAAGTTACATGAGATGCTTTTTTCTTTTTCTATTTCTCTAACTCCTCCTTCTTTTCTTTTTCTTGTTTCCTCTCTTTACCTTGAAACGTAGGTAGTTCAAATCAGACAAGATCTGAATTTTTTTTCTTCAGTTTCTGGTCTCATCATCACTTTGCAAATAGTTTTATTAGGTCCGTCTTGACCCAAGGATTCCATAGGTACCTTCAAAGTTCAAATTTGACCATAAATGTGGGAGGAGATAGCGTGCGGACATACAGACGACAGAGATTGGTGAATTAATATATAGATTTCAACTTATCAGGATTGTGAGCGATCAGGGATTTTTCCGATCAGCGATCCGATCAATTTAATTGCGATCAACAAAAAATTACCTATGTAATACTAATTCTAAGTAAAATTTAAATGTAGATACAGTCAAACCTTTGTAAATATTCACTTCATATGGCAATGAAATGATTGTTTTCCATAGCCTATGAGCTCCAACACTCTGGCTCCACAATTGACATATGTAACATATTTTAAGACAGGAGATGCCAGAGTAAATGTTTTCGATAGCCTATGAGCTCCAAAACAATGACTTCTACATAGTCGCGTGTCTGTATATTTTAGGACAAAAAATATATCAGGATAGCACAAACTGGCTTTTTCCATTAGTATTAGTCTGTATTTTGTGTTTTCTAAATAAATATTAGTTATAAACAAATGGATTTTGGTCAATGTGACAGCTAGTTAAGTTTTAAGAAATATAGGGTATGTCTCAAAAATCCTTATTACATATATTTTTTCTTTTTTAGTTAGTTTATACAAATTGATCGGATCGCTATTATTTATGATTTTCTTACGATCAAAAGATATAAAGATCAGGACCTTTTGCAATACTGCGATCAGCGATCAAATATCGCTATATCGCTATTGATCGCCGATCAGAAAAAACTCCGATCAACAAGCCTGCAACTTATAAAGATGAAGCAACCCTTTCACTTGATGTGGCACCACAGCTCAAAATCCCAAAATTAAAATAAAACAAGTACAAGTATTATTATTATTGTTTAACTTTTACGCAAATCGAATATTCATTCTAAGGATTAAGCTCCAGTGTATGTACTAGTTGGTCTAAACAAAGTCTAATTTATTGAATCCGTTCTTATTGAGAATCCCAGGAGTAGAAAAGTATTTTCCTAGGTATACAAAGTAAAGATAATGAAGAATATCCAATACCCTTTGTTAAGGGATTGGTAGCATGTTGTAGTATAACGTGAGACTTCATAAATGAGATGGGAGCTTCAAATATCTGAATATAGTTTACTCTTCCATATTTCCTTCCATTAATGCAAACATTGTTAATAAACTTTGACTCGTGTAGTTTTTTCTTTGCCTACACAACGTATGTTAAATAGCTAGATAATCTATACATTTATAGTATTTAAATATTTCTTTAAAAATAAAGCCTCTATATGCATAAACTTGGTTTCATTATTTGTTCGAATCCTTTGCTTAACCCCATGTTTACTTTCATTGTGACCAGTGGACTGCATGCATCGTGCTCAATGTGAACAGATTATCTCTTTTGATGTAAGGTTTATCTTTGTTAAAAATATTTATTCTCCTTTTCATACTATTTATTAATAATAAGTATTTTTCCTCCTTTATAAACAAGTCATGAAAATGAACTCGTAAAAATAAAGTATTTATTAGTCAATTGAAGATATAATTTTTTTATCTAGCGGCTAATGGGATTGGCTGCCCCTAACCATTTAAATTTTGTCCATACTTTTCATAATACAAAAAAAAAATGGTAACTTATGTCTTTTCATACTTTAACTTGAAGTTGGGGGCGCAGGTTCTTTTTTGGTCCGCTACCTCATTGATAAGATCCTAGGTTCTATATACTAATTACTTGCTAGTATGCTTATTTATATCCTGTCGGATGCTCCAATTCTATCGAACCATATAGGACAGTGATGTCATGGTGACGGGACGGAACCGGCCCGAATGTGATGTCCATTCGGGCCGTTCCGTCCCGCGGGCCGTCACCATGACACCACTGGTTACGTCATTGGTTGAGAAGTGTTTTCTTATAACACAAATAATGCTATGATACAATATCAACGAATTTAACAACTTTTGTTTTTTATCCTTATTGTTTAATTGTTGGTCTGGTCAGGCCAAAAGTGTACCGGTAATTTGGCCCCCCGAGGTCCCAATTGAAAAAAAATATGGCCTCCTGACCATTTCATATATTTTGGATATAAAAAATGAATATCGAAGCATAAAATCTGTTTTTTTTGTGGTATTTGTTGCTATCAAGACTTTGATTCTGCGATCTTTGAGTTCAATAAGCATGTAAATGTAAGCAGTAACAAGTCAAAGGAAATACAGAAAGTAAAGAATAAATCTACAGCTAAATTATGATTCAGCATTTTCATTGTATCTACAGTGGCACAAGTTAAATTGTGGGTCTTATTTGTAGTTGTTTCAAGCGTTATTCTTCAATAGTTTTTTTATATTTTTTTAATAGTTTAAAATTATATTTCATTCATACAACATTTTTGTAAATAGAAAAGTGGTAGGGGACAAATGGTCAATATATAAAGTTTAAAACACGAAAAATGCTTTAAAAAATAAAACTTGGATTATTTTTTTTCATAAAATATATAATGTTTATTAATAATTGATTCGGTCTAGGAGGGAGATGTATCTACTCCTTTCCACCAACTTCGGTCTAGGAGGGAGATGTATCTTTCCACCAACTTTTTATTCTTCAATGTTCAATTACTTGAAGATAGAAAAAGTCTGACAATTTATTTAAAATAAAACTTTATCCAAGTTAATCAAAATCATCATCCATGAAAGACAATGTTTTTAAATTAAGTAAAATATACTTGAGCATAGACTTCCACTTGAAATATACTCATCGTATTTTTTCAATTGATTTAATTCAAAAACCAATATATATATTTTTTTTTTCAACTTTCAATATTGAAGTAGTAGTAGTAGTAAGTTCCAAGCGGGGTTTATCATAATCAGTGAATAGTTTTTGACTGTTATCTCTGTATGGATGCAACATGGGAATATATTATTATTATTATTATTCCTAGTTTTATCCGTTATTTGTTTATTTCTATTTTCAAACTCCCCTGTCTCTCTGAGGGGAATAAATAGATACATATAAAAGGTTAGGAGACGACGTCACTTGAAGAGGCATCCTTTCCAAGACAAACATTTAAATCATCCATCAATTCCTATTCAGTAGTGAACCAATTTGATAGTGGTTCATGAGGGTGAAGCCCTCCCTCATTCTCATATCCGTGATTTGAAATCTACTCATCAACTGAACGCAAGCCGACTATCATCCAATGAAAGGATTCAGTGCAGACTCATATAAGATTCACTATTGAACATCAACTAAAAACTGTTGAAGGAAAACTATTTTTCCTCAGATCCTTCTCTAAACAAACTTAGATTGCCGAACCTTCACCAGAAGAGAATAAATTTACTCTTCCATTATATTGATTAAGTTCAACAATCGCTTTGAACATATTAAATGCTCATGATTGGTAACTGGTGGCTCTATCTACAGAATACCTTTGACTACAAATCGCTTTTCTTAAGCCAACGAACGGATTACACAGTACATAGGTATATGTTTTGCTTCATCTTTCTCATGTTTACGTCAAGAGAAATCTAACATAGACGCAGAGGTTTATTCTCAACAGACCGATAAAGGGATTATAGGAATAGATACTTATGATACCTTAAATAAAAATCTCGACACCTTTTTATGTCATTATCTATACTAACGTTATGTCATGTTAGTTATTCAAATTCAAGTTGAGTAATTGTTACTCATACTCAATTTTCACATCCAAGACATTTGTGATGTGTAAAAGAATTAGTTACTTCTAAAATGACCATATCTACAAATATTTAAAACGCTAATAAACTTTTCGAACATATCACCTAACTATTTATTTGTATTTGACGATATTTTATTATTTCAATAGTTTGATTACATTATTATTACTTTCACCTTTAGAATAAATATTACAGTTTGGTAGGACTAGATTATTCAATAACTGTCGTCAGTTTAAATGTTGTTAATATGCAAAAAAAAATCAAGACATGAGAGAGATTTCCTCATTTTCATTCCAATTACAAATTCTTTTATAGTCATTTATATTATCAAATTATCGTAAATGGTGTACGTCACATAAGGTGAATATATCCTCTAAGTTACGCAAATACAATAAGTTGTGGTCAAAAACTTCAGTCTCCATTCTACAATAGCATAGTAATGTCTTTTTAGTTATACAGGGCACATAAGACGAAATGACGACAAAGCTATTTCTGTTATAGAAGAAGATAAATGATATCATGATATAATTCCCCAGTACCATGTTTGTGCTATTACTATGTACAAAAAAATCCTACTTCTTATTGAAGGAATAAGAACTTTTTTTTTGTACATAACATAATGCGAATTTTGCTCCATATTACCCCTTACAAAAGAATACTATAATTATCCTTAAATAAATATCAAGCAAGACTCCCGGGATGCTCCAATTGTTGAAGAAAAAGAAGAAACTGTTGAAAAAGACGACAAGGAACTTGATATTAATAAAGAAAATAAAAATCAACATGATAGAAAAATGACAATGATAGAAACACTACAGAAGATGAAAGCAATAAAAGAAATCAAGGCAATAGAAATCATGACAAGAACAGCAGAAAACCCAATGGAAAAGAAGCAGAATATCCTGTAACTGGATCTGTCGGAATAACAGGAAGTGTTCCCAGGAAAGAAAATAAAAACCGTCAAAATTGATTGTTTTACAAGAAATGATAGTTTAAAAAAAGTAATTGATAAAAGTTATGTTCCTTTCCTATCCAGGTTACACATAACTGTCGTTACCAAATGTGTATAGCGTATATTCTCATACATAAAGATCTAACTCTATGGGGATGGGTACGTATTTTTTATAATCTCTATATAAGTATAGCTTTTACTCTATGGCAATGACCAAAAAGGAAAAAATATATTTGTTTTCATCTTTTCGTTGCAATGCTTGGTGAAGAAAAAAAAGCCGTTAAAAGTTTAAGGCATTTCTTTAATCACGGCATCCTGCAATACGATCATAGAATATTAATAGTTGTTGTTGTTGTGGGGATTTATTTCTTATCTACAAAAAATAGCATTGAACTTTTTTCTCTTTATCTTTAGTGGCAGCATGTCCTTAGAATATAAAACTATGATGAAAATTAAAAATTTCCCTGGATCATAGAAGTATCTTTTTACAAAAACCTTTTTGCTGTCATATATTTTCTAATTGTTTTCAGCAAATTAATTAAGCTTTCATGAAGTATATGTTTATGTAATAGTTATATCAAGGAATTATATGTTGATTGGGGGATATATATCTATTACTTCAAGATAACAGACAATCTTTCAATATTATAACTGGGGAAATTCCTAATTGCGGAAGAAATGTTTGCTAATAAAAACAATGTACACCTTTCAAAAATGATTCAATAGGGCGTGTCTATGTAGGATATGTTTTTAAAAGTATTATTAATGTTATATATTGATAAAAGTATGTATATATGGGAATGTCAAAGTAAATGCTCATAATGGTGGTTTCTCATGATGGCAGAAATGTGCCGTTATTATTTATTCTAAAATGTTTCTTGAAATAAATCAAACCACCAGTTTGCAGTTTTTATCTATAAATTCTAATTTTATATGTAAGGTACAGTACACTTTAAATTCCATTATTTTTTCCTAAAGCTTACTTAATTAAGCTCCACTAATTGATAAGGCGTAATACTTACTGAATAATTATTCATGGTAGCCAATTTCCTTTAAATTTACTAATTATTAATTGAATATCGGGAAACGACCGGGACACCTTTTTTCGCTGGGACCCGGGCCGGGACTTAAACTTTTCAAGACGGGCCGGGACTTAATATATATTTATATATTTTTTTCGACATTATAAAGTGACGACGTGTGAGGACGTTTTTTTAGAAACGACTTTCCCAAAAAATTATTAGAATTAGTGATGACGTTTTTTAAAAGAATACTTCAAAATTCCTTCTAAAAAACGTCGTCATTTTATGAATGACAAACGAAAAAAAAAATGCTCAAAGTTGCTAACACTTTCAAACGCTGAAAAATAGATACAAGATATATATGGGGCAACCAAGTTTATAATTACAATTCTTAATAGGCTTGACTCTCAAAAATTAAGTGATAGACTGTTTGGAAGAGCGGGTGAGAACTACAGGTCAAACATGCTTTTTTCTACGTTAGATATGAAATGTAAACAAATAATAGAGTTGTAATTATTTAGCTTCCTTGGTGAAAACTATGCGACATCTCAAAATAAGTTATCACGCCCATTGCATGTAATATACCATATTCCTTGTTTTATAATACTATTAGCGTTAACTTTGCATACATATAAATATTCAGCAAGTTCGATAATACTCCTACATGCTGAGAACATAGAAAAATCTGGAAACCGTTTATTTGAAAGTTTATCACTGCAAAACCTTTAATATATTATTATTTAGCTATAATAGGCCATAAAACGATTTTTTAAACTATTTATTAGTGATTATGATGCTCTCGTTTACAAGTACAGTATATTTATATAATATATTTTAATATCCAGAATAAGTTTACGAAATATTTATGAGCTTTCAAACATACTATCATATACACTTTTGACATGCTTTAATCATGATAAACTGAACAAAGATGCGATTCCACTCAAACAAAATCCCTCTACAAAAAAATAGAATTGGGAAACAAAAATTGGGTGCAGAATATTCAATTTTTGGGGGTAATATTGTATTTATAGGTAACACTTTGGTATATATTTGAGTTTACAAGAGAATCCTTTTTTTTCGGACAAACAAAATTTAGTATATATTAATTATTATAGACAGTTAACCAGAGCATTTCAACCGATGGCTAAGGCGGCTTAGAACTTCATGCGTCCATATCAAATTCGATGCCTTTCTCTATTTTGTTATTTTTTTAACCATATAAAGAAACTTCATTGAAGGCTGTTAAGCTAATTTTACTGATCATCAAGTAAATATTGACGAAGAAACCTTTTAATATGTCATTCATGACAATGTAATACATAACTGATGTAATGATCGGATTAGGTTTCCTTATTGAGCATTTCAAACCTTAGCCCATGAAAATCAACCTTAAGAAGTCATGGACATTTCAAACATACTAAACATTTTTTTTGTTTCCTTCAGACACAATTCGTCCATAAATTTGGATGATAAGATTTCAGCAAAAATTATAATTTAAAATTCCTTAATAAAAACATATTTTCGTTTTAAAAATATATATATAGTAACGATATATATATATATATATATAAGGACTTGTACTGACTTGTTTTCTTAGTTCAGTTCTAAAAATAACTCCAATAAAAATGAAACAATAATAGACATTTTAGTCCAAAATTAGTCTAACATTTCTATTTTGCTTCAAACTGATCTTAAATGTTGGTTTTGCTATAACTATAGTAGGTATATAAGATAATATGAACATACCAAGTTAAAATTAGTTACACACAAATAAATTTATTTTGTTAAGTAAAACTAGTTTTTTACCTTTTTCATTAAAATCGGAAGCAATTAATACAGGATTAATAATCGTAAATGAAATTACAGACAAAGTTTTTTTTAAATGCCATAATAAGCAAAATATTGCTATTTGCTAAAATTAACACAATGAAGATAAGTATAAACCTCAAAGGTAATAATTTAATATTTAATAAAAGGTTATTGGGGAAAGTTCTTTATTTTACCTCTTTTATACTAAAAACACACAATCAAAACCAAAAGGCTAAAAAACCAAAAGACGAAATAGGATATTTTCAAAAGAATCTACATGTGCTCTATAAAACATCATGCTTAGTTCAAAAACAATATCTATGCTAAAGGATGCAAAAACCATTTGTTTCCTAGAAATTACCTGAGTTCGAAATTGCTTAAGTCTATCCTGTCGTCTTGTACTTATATAAGTTCTTCGAACGTCCGTGCTGAAATATACAAAATCGATTAATTATAATTATTAACAAAATGCACAAAGAACCTTAGATTGTGAGAGGGTCTCTTAGTATTGCATACTCATATCAAGATATCCTTGAACCTTTATTTGGAAAGTGTGCATAGGAAGTTATATTTAACTTCCTACTGAGGAATGTCAAGTTGACATAAATTTGGTTGACAATGTTTTCTAGATACAATTTTTAAAGGAGGGGTTAAACCCGAGAGAATATTTTTTATATTTAAAATAATATATATGGCTTTAAAAAATTCGATGGATTATATTTCCTCGAATAAACGTTGTTCTACTATGTTTCTAGATGAGGGAATCATGAGAGATTAAAATGAAGGAATACAACAATGACTTTATTAAGGTCTTCTTTTTTGACAAATTTATATTTTAATTATTCGTAATAAAATAGTTGTTTTTCTTACTACATAATTTAAATTGCTAATGCAATTGTACCGACATTATAATACCTGCAACATGAGTCCCTACACGACTAATGAATGATTAGCAGGATATTACTACTATAATATATAATTTACTATACATTTTATGATCAGAATAGGCGATAAGCTGTATGAATTCTCTACAAAGCCATGTTACTGACATTTTCTTTGTTGAATCATTATTTTTAATATTAGTGGGAGTGCGAAGGCCGTGTGAGTAAGGCGTGTTCAACCCTCAATGTTGAGGGACCAGGTTCAAATACTCCCGAGAGGTGATGGTCATTTTTGGTCCGCTGCCTCATTGATAAATCCCAAGTTCAAAAGACTAATTTTAATACTATAATGCTTATTATATCCAGTGGGATACTGCAATTCTATCGAGCCAAATAGCAAGAAAATATTTAAAATATATATTTCAAATATTCTTTCAACTCTACACCATTTCCGGCACACATTCTAGATGATCCTACAATCGCTTCCCCCTTTCAAAAAGCCTTCAGCACCTTAAGTAGGATTATTGTCTTCCCCCTCACTGAAAAAAAAATTGTTAACAAGTTTGCCAACCTGTAAAAAAAATCAATGAGGATAGTTTTGAGCGTAGGATAATGAGAGACACTTAAGTAAAATTCCAATGACGTCATCACAAGTAGAAATAAAAGGAAAATGAATGGTAAAAAGCCGTGGTATTATGAAATGAAGTATCGTTTCACTCGTGGTTGTTGAGGTATACGGGTATGTTTATTTCATATTTTCATGCACACACCTGTAACCTTTTTTATAATTGTGATGTATCCATTGTAGCCATAGAGATATGAAGACATAGAGAGTTTATTGGATTCTTTAGAGAAATACGTTCTTAATGTCAATAACAACAGATTTTTCTATCTTCATGATCAACTTACGATGACGTAGTACAAATTACTTTGTTTATATTGGGCACAGTTGACAGCTGAACGAGGATGTTCCTCTGCTAATGAAGGGAATGAGCTCTCTATATCTTTATATCTCTATGGAAGAAGCCATAGAGATATAAAGATATAGAGAGCTGATTCCCTTCAACAGCATAGAAACATCGTTCAGTTGTATTTTTGTATCCAATATAAACAAAGTAATTTGTACTACGCCATCGTAAGCTGATCATAGAGATAAACAAATCTTTCTATCTCTTGATCAGCTTACGATGACGTAGTACAAATTACTTTGTTTATATTGGACACAAAATACATCTGAAGGAATAAGCTCTCTTTATATATTTATATCTCTATGGAAGAAACACATTAGCCCTTGTAATTATTACCCGCCTGACGTCATCGAAGTCAGCTCTCTTTTCCATATGGACGGCCCTTCTCCTTCAAGGTACCTTGGTATGAGCATCAACTCTGGACCACAAAGTGTCTTTTATCCTTGCATCCATTTCATCTACGAATCCTTTGAATGGACTACCAACTATTATTCTTATCCACAAAATCAGGAAAGAATGACTTTATAACATATAATTGAATTTATCAGCTCTTTATGCTCAGGGAAAAAGTATTTATGTTATATTATAATAAACCAGAAAACTGTTCAGTTGTCAACTGAAAATATAGTTAATTGTTGAGTTTGCAAGATCTATCATATGTTATCCATAGCAGTAATACAAATACGGATACACTTCAGATAAAGCACAACTTGTAGGATCCTCAACTGCGAACTTCTCGTCGAGTCCCGGCTCTTATCAAAATGAACTCTCAATGACGTCACTGGATATTTGAAGATGTGTCCGATTTTTTTATTACTCCCTTTAATGAATTATAGAACATAAAACCAGGAAGAATGTCTTCTTACTTTTAATATCTTATTCACAATGTGAAGAATCCAAAGTGTTCCTCTCCGAAAAATCCAAGGAAAATGATATAAATGATACTTTAACATATATTTATTTTTTTAGATGGATATAATTATACACTATTTGAATTAAATATGTAGTTAAGTTGGTCCAATTAATTTAGGGAAAGAGGACGAAGGTTTAGTAGTATTTGTCAACGATCATGCATTTTTCATACTCAATTAAACTTTCCAAAGAATGTACATTGATTTAGTCTCCGTGATGAAGGAGAGTTCTGTTAGGTAGTGTCTGATGTGTCTTATCAAGATCAGACGTTGGTTGAAACATATGAAGAACAATGTGTATATCAAGTTTTGGCAATTTTCAAGAATATCGGCCTAAAGGTTGAGGTTGTGTGATAATTTTTTAAAGTTCCAATTGCAAAAGTACCCACCGTAAAAATAAGAGCAAGAAAAGAAAAAAAGAAGAGGCTTTCATCAGTTTAGAGTGCTATTTGTCGCCTCTTTATGATGTAAAGTTAAATAATATAGTTATTATTTATTTGAGGACAAGCGAAGAGACATGGTTCTTTATTACTAGAGATGTCAAGGGTCTAGTGGGATTATAAGGGTTGTTTTCCGTGAAGACATAAACGCCCAAGGAAAATAGGACTTACATCATAAACTGTCTATAAATAGCACCCTAATATGATGAGAGCCTCTTTCTTCTTTTCTTCTTTTATTTTACGGTAATAGCTTTTGGAATTATAACTTTACAAATTTATCACGCAGCCTCAACCCTATGGGCGATATTCATGAAAAGGGAGCTCGATAGCCGTGCGTGCTAAGGCGTGTTCAACTCTCAATGTTGGGGGCGCAGGTTCGAATCCCGAGAGGGGATGGTCATTTTGGTCTACCTCATTGATAAGACCCTAGGTTCGATAGACTAATTTTAATGCTATAATGCTTATTTATATCCTATTGGATGCAATTCGATCGAACCATATAGGCAAAAAAAAAAAAAAAAAAAAGTGCCAAATATTTTATGAATTGATTTAGATATATTTGACTAGAAGATACATTCAAAGAAAATATTGGAAAATTTATTTCAGAAACCATCAACTATGTAATAATAATAATCTATTCAAGAAATGGCTTTGATGTTAAGATGCCGTTGGAGCAAAAAAAACTAACAAACAATGGACCAGGAAGTATTTATTATTATATTGTGAAAAAACTGATAGTTATACATATATATATATATATATATATATATATATGTTTTATGTTAGAACCTTAAAGACTTATTAAAAGCCTGATCATCAGATGTTACTGACCCCCTAACGAGGATAATTGACATAAAATGTTTTTATAATCTTTAAAATTAAATAAGATTTTTATGACTCTGTGTCACTACATTCACATGATTTTCAGCAAAAAATGGAATTGGTTTAATAATATATTATTTGCATGAGAGTTTCGATTTTCAGGCCGAAACTCAGCCAATATATTAACATCTGAAAAGGTTTGATTATTTATATTTTTCACTAGTCCATAAAAGTAGTAGACCGACAGAAAGATAATGAGAGCAAAGAAAGAGAATATAGATATTTTTATGCCATAAATAATAACAATCGATAATGTGACGTCATGCGTGACGTTTCAGTTTTTCTTTTCTAATCAGAGGAATCTAAACACTGTGCTCTGCGCACCTTGCATTATCTATCATCTTTGGGCAAAACGATATAATGCTTTTTAACGACAATTAATGCAATCTTATGCATTTTTTTAATAAATAATATGTTTACTTATATTCTATTTACAAGTAAATCATTTCCATTGACAGCCTGCTTCGACTTGATTTATATTGTCTATTGTATATATAAAAAAATACGATCGAAAAAAGCTTTTGTCAAAAAATTATTACCACTTCTACCAGATTTTTTTTTTAAAATTAGATATTAAACTTTAAAAAACCCGCTTTATTTACTAAAATATCCTCATAAATACATTTTGGCTACAAGGTTACGCCTCTCCAAATTTCTAAGTGATGTCTGAAGATTTATGCTTATTGATATCATTTTAGGTAAGACTCAATCATATCATATATATATATATAGCTCATTGAAGCTCAAATATTTTTAAATGTAAATTTTTTTATGTTTTTTTGGAACAACTAATTTTCTTACGTATTTGTCCTATCTGTTTATCTGCAAATACATCATTTTCCATTTGCATTCATTGTCATAACATTTGATAATATTCGTATTTCGAAGCAAAAGCAATGAAAAATAGGTTATTTAGGAACAAGTATCAATTATATTGATTTTTTTTTCTTTTAAAGTCGTTGGTATTTAACAATATAATAATAAGCATATTATTTCATTATAATTCCCAAAACTAATTATATGCTTTTATCTTATTTGTTTTATTAGTTTAGTTTTATTAACATCAAAATATACGTTAAATATATCTATTTTACACTTTTGATCTAGATGAGGAGTCGTCGATCAATCAAAGTCTAAATAACGCAAGTTGTTTTTCTTTACATTTCTATATTAAGTACTTAACAAATTAAATATAGACAATTAATTAGCTGTTCATGTCTCTGGGGAATGTTTCACAATACATACATGAACAGTGTAGCTTATAAATAAAGACCATAACAAATGTAAAAAAAATTCTCTGATATTGAACTAACTATGATAAAGAATGCCTTTTATTGAAAGCTGTCTGGTGAATCCACTAAAATGTTGTACATGGGTATCTGGTAATAAATAAAGTCAAACTAAAATGCATTTATTTATACAAAGCATTGGGATAAATATTTATTTTTCATTCACAACCAAAATATGCCATTTTAGGCATCATATAGAACCTTAATATTTAGATGAACATAAAAAGATTATAAGTGAAAAACCAAACCTAAAAATATAAATAGTTGTATAACACGAATGGCCGAGTAAAATATTAGATCTATGATTCTTTTTATAAATCGTTTAAATAATATTATGGCTATTAAATGTTTTAACCCATCGGTACAAAATATCACAAAACCTTTCAGATTGTTTAAATACGAATAAATTTCTAATAATTTCAAACACCTACATTATCTTAAATGAAAATGATTTTATAAGTTCTTAAGCCGATTTAATTTCCTTCACAGAATATCCTAGATTTACATAATTACCAACAAATTTAACTAATTTATATGTATATTATACAAAACTATCATGGTATGTCTATATATGTATTTAAATATTTAATTCTGCACTTATTTTAATAATAAGCTAGAGAGACTTTGCCATTAATATAATAATCCGATAATTGATATTTTAAATATTTGGAAAGGAAATAGATTATAAGGAAATTTGTTCGTTTAGTTACTCAAGAACACCTCACGACCGGTACTGAATATGGATACTTCCAGTAATGAACTATCTAGAAGCTAGCCTTAATGTATGAAGTTATTGATTTTTTAAATATGAATTATTGATGATAAGGAGATATGTACGAATGTATAATCTGAGATATTGTCTAATTATTAGTAACATTCAGTTATTACTTTATTATTAAAGCTTATTGAGAGTCAAAAATAACCAACAATAAACTTTGATATTTATTAAGCCATAATAAGCCACCATAGTTCGAACCAAAAGTTCGAACCTAGGGCTTCAAGTTCTACTTGTCATAATTGTCATAGGGAGTTACGGGTTACATATTTACATCCAATGATGGAACACCAGTCTCTTGGAGTTACATATATACTCATTCTGGATTTGCAAATAAGTAAATAATATTAGTCCTCAGGATTTCATATACTACATTAATTAAATCTACGTCTAAGATATTAGTTTTCCGGGTTTTAGCACGATCCATAATATGAATTGTATGGTCATTTCCTAGTTTTCAGCCCAAATTCATTATAATACTCATTTATAATGAAGAAAGTAAACCTTATATTTACAACCCACTATTTTATTAAGATTGAGTAAACGTTAATTAATCACAATGAAATTTTCTTCATGTGTATAATATATGAATAAAAGATATATTGTACCTTTAATATTTTTTTTCACCTTTCATTAGGTACCTATAATCAAGTTATATATTTTATTAAATTTATAAGAACAGAAGCTGCCGGGTGCTATATACTGGTATTTTCTATAATTTCGAAATAAACCTTTATTATTATATATTTCTAAGAACTTATAAATATTTATTATAATGTAAATTTTTACCTTTGAGTCATGGACTGGGTTTCACGCTCACGAGATACAACGGATTTGCTGCAAGTCAGAAGTCGCCAAGTTGCAGTTCGAAAGTTTTTTCGTAGGAGACAATATAAGAAAAAGTTTGCGGCTGAGTTGATTCCGACCAAGAGATGGCTTGTGTCAATGATGATTTCGATATCGATCTTTAGCTGTAGGGAAAAGGATACGTAAGAATTGGTTAATCTCTTGTATATATATATATATATATATATATATATAGCATACATAACTTCTTGAGCGAATTTTTTTTCCTCTTTTTTGATGCAAAAAGCTGAAGCAAATACATAAAGAACTTTTCTTTTGTTTACTTTATAAGTGCATAAATTCCCCCATAATAAAAGGAGTTTTACTTTCTTTCAGTCAAAACACTCAGAACGAAAATGTCTTTCATTTGATTATGAAAACATACACATTTGCGTTTACTTCGAAATGGTGCAAATTTTATTTGGTCGCATGGGTGAGGGCTATGCACCGAAGTGTATATCATTGATATGAACTTATCAAACCCGTACTGTAAGTAGATGAGTGAAAACAGTTAATATGATTAATAATAGGTTATTTTTGGCATTTTCCCTCTATTTTTTTAAAGCAATATATTCAAAGAACACCAAAATGTAAAAATCAAAAACGATACAGTGCTTTAGTAAACAACTGGTTTGAGTTATTTATGACATTACATTCTTAGGGAAATACTTGTTATTTATTAGAAAAATATACTTGATTTTTTCATTAAAATAAAAGCCCTTACTTGCTTTATTATTAGCAGACGCGTAATGTTTCAGAGATTTTCCTCATTCATTATAAATTCACTTTATATATAGGTATATATAATAAAAAGTGGCATGCTCCCATCCGAGTCCTTTTTTCACAGGGGGGAAGTACAAATTAATGAAAAGTACGTTCAAATACATCCTTTTCTTCATTTAAAAATGCTTTCATGATATCAACTTTGTTTCCCATTGAAGTCTACTTCAAAGAAACACTTTCAAAATTAGAGAAATAAGTGCTTGTCTATATTGTGAGAGAAAGATATTGTCACATTAAATCATACCAAATATGATATGATTCAAGAATCAATCACTGACTTGCTTTAAGGCAAATCAAATTAGATGGACACCGAATATGCTTATAATTAATTTGACATTATTTTTCACTCTATGAAAACAAGTATCCAAAAAAATCCTACGTTGGATGAATTAAATATATTGGTACAATTATCATCAATTGTTTATTGCATGTTGGAAAAATAACGTTATATCATTATTGCAAGTGGAAAAAACTGAGCCACTGCTCTCAAAGAAACTCCTTACTTTTTCATCTTGGCTCCGTGAGCATGGCGTGTCCTTGTTCTTAATCCTCTCAATGGCTTCGTATAGATCAGGAACAATCTTCCATATATGACAAAGAATCGAAACGAGGACGATCCCCACCTATTATGGAAGTCAAAAATGTAATAAAAATAATTATTTGGCATCTTATTAGCATTTCGTTTAATTGAATAATAACAATCCTTTAAAAAGTGTATTCTAGATTTATGTAAATATACAGGGTCACCCAGAAAAAAACGGGCCCTTATTTCATATAGCACATCAGAATCAACGACCCTGAGCACATTAAGATCACATCCAACACCGTGTTAAAGTTTTCCATTGGACAGGCGTTCATGCTTCACTTTGAATTCAGTACTGGTAAAAATCATTCCCGGTATTCGTTACTCGCCCTTTCGAATTTATCAATTAAACAATCTGGAGTTAGGCTTGAGGTGTATTCTGTAAGAAACTCAGAAATCGGGCCTAATTAAATTTGGAACTCTTTTTAACTACTTACAGAAATATTCAAAAAGTCTAAATATGTTGGATATTGAGTCTTATGATGATTTTTGTATCTTTTTCCTTCTGACTAATTAGTGAAGCTGTTAAGAAATAACTTGAAATATCTTGAAAGCTGATGAAGAAGTTACATATTTGCTCTGAGGTAATTCATGTTGTTAAATGTATATAATAAAAACTTATGTTAGCATAAAATGAGAGTGATGGAGTACAAAATAGTATTTTTTTAATCGTATGTTTTAATTTGATACTCAGTTTCTTATTGTTTCACAGTTCAATTTTATAGAATGTACATAAATATATATATAAAGACCAAAGCTAATACATTTTAATTAAACATAAAGAAACATGAAAGTCTTAAATTTGATTAATGAAAATAAATTAAAAACAAATTTTTACAAGGAATATGAATTCCATAGATACATTTTACTTTAAAATGCTTAATCATGTATTTTTACGTATGAACTGATTGTTTTATTATAGTAAAGAACTGTATTTCATTAGAGAAATGAGGCATTTAGTTTTAAATATTTTAAAGTAATCCCTGTAAAAATAGTCCATTGTTTGTATGCCTATTTTATTTGATAGAATAAATCCTCTGTGGATACGAATAAGTATTTACATGTGTAAATTAATTATGCTTACAACAACATTCGCTGACTTGATTTCCTCTTTTGTGATTGTGTGCATCGCATGGCTTGTTGAATCTTGACGCTTCTCCGGATTTCTCGGTAAATACACGCATTGAGGAAGATTAGTGTGACGTAGGGAAATAGCTCCGTAAGAAGTGTTTTAGTGACAAAATTGTAGTAAAATATATAGTTAACGTCTTTCCGAAGAGCAGTGGGTCGAAGCTGTCGAGTTTGGTTGTTGTCCGTAAAGCTCTAAGAGCGAAAAAAAAACATCCATTAATTTTTTTTAATGCTGGGGATAAAGTAGAAAATAATAATTGTGTACCTCAAACTCCATAAATTTAGGTATATTGAATCCAAAAGCAAATAGAGTCACAATCACGATGTATAGACCAGGATGGCAGCGACGGATTCGAATCCAGAGAGGTCTACAGACTGCAAAATATCGCTCCAGGGATACAGCCAAGGTTGTGAACACGGAGCCCACCTTTGATACATGGGTTAGTCCGTATAAAAATGGTAGACAAAGGTTGTGAAGGTCTTTCATTTCATTGCCAAGGAATTGGATTGCCTTATCTGAAAAGGAAATAGACGGAATGAACTAGTGGATATACTTTTGGAAACTTGATAAAGTATCTTAGGCAAAATACATCTTTTAATGCGAAACAATAATTGTACACACTTTTTGCAAATTAATGATGGGATACAGTTATTGAAGGAAATATTCTTGTTTGTTTGTTTGTTTAACTCCTAGGTAAACCCCCCCCCCATCGGAACTCATTCCGGTATCGGCCGTGAAAGTTTACTTAGGAGCTAAAATCTTTATTATTATTGAATAACGTGAATTTACAGAAAATATCGAATATTTTCAAGCATTGAGCTTCCATTGGTGTCTTCTTAGCTTTGGACTCCTCGGCGAGCTGGTACATCTCCTTTACGGTGGAGGCACAGAAGTATTCTTGTTGAATTCCATAATAACATTCTTGAGTCAATACTGCTTGTTGAATAGGCAGGGTACAAAGCATGGAAGGCTTTACTTTTATAGGGTTTTCTGTATAGTGATATAATCATAAATGAAACAGATATTTTTGATAGCCTGGGCCTCCGGTACCCAGTATTATTTTTTTGGCACGTTCTGAGTGACTCAATACTCTCTTTGCGGAGGTTCTCCACGGTCTCCTATTTCTCAAAGTGGCCCAAATTATAATTATTGTATCTGCCACCATTTTTATGAGGCCTTACTACATAGACTAAGTGTATTCATGTACTCTAAGCGGGCTTTAAATATATTTTTGCATTTTAAATTTTTTTATTGCAAATGTAGGCTTAATCAAAAGTTACATTTAAGAAATTAAAGGAGCATTCTATGATATAAATGAATTTTTAAACATGCTCCTATGCACTAATTAAAATATGAAAATAAAACAATGTAATGTTTTGCTAATTAAATAGTATTAAAGAATATTTAACATACCTTAAACACTATGTAAATGAATTCATTCAATTATCATTTAAATATAAGAGCATGGGGTTGCATCTTGCAATATATGTATTGCAGATAGATTAAGCCTTGAGTGTTCTAAGACAGTGATAAATGGAAAAAAGTATTGGTTATCCCAAAGAGATTTGTTAAGCCCTTTGAAAAGTATGTAATAAAAATATTGCCAAAGATATAAGGAGAAACAAGTAATTCTATGCGAGAATGTAAACTTAGTGATGCACGGATGAAATTAACTCCAGTCTGAATATGAAGTTGATTTAAAGAAAGTACATAAAGACCTATCACCCAAAATAAATTATTATATTAATCATGTGAATGAACAGATTTTTTGGTGTGTATCGTTATACACAGACGGGTATATTTCGATGATTTAAATACATATCACATACTAGGTATATATATAGTTTTTATATAAATTTCTTCATGGGACCGATTTAATTGTATCTATACTAGTTTACGCTAAAGCGTTAAAGTAAAGTAGTGCATGAATAACATAAAATTCTTCCTTTTTTCCCAAAGGAATTTTGCCAGTTCTTCTTTAGTCCGTAAGGGGCGCTGCTTTGATGCTAGAGCTCTTTTAAAATAATAACAAAGTCCTTTTATCATTTATATTTGTAGACGTTTTTTATCTTGAAAAAAGTAATATATTCAAATCATCAAACTTAATCCCTTTAAAAACGGTTTTAAATAGGATTGTGACGTAATTTCATGGACTAGCGACATATAACGTTAAAAAATAACCAAATTTTGGGCAATTTTTTTTGTTTACTTTTTTCCTTGCATGCAGTACTTTACTTTAACGCTTTAGTTTAAGCCAGCTAAAACGTTAATATTATGTCATTGGATCAAAAAAATAAATAATCGAAGCAAGCACGTATGACATATTAAATTAGTATTTCAAAAGTCTCCTGAGAATCAAATGTACTTATAAATCTTTTACCCCCATTCTAGGATTTTTTTTTGAAAAAGTATAATTTACGACGGAAACTAATAAAAATCAATAAATAACTGTATGTAATTATAACAAAATGCTAAAAATCTGTGGTGGTCTAAAAATATGATATATTGCTTAGTTTAGGTCAGTAGCTAAATGGTTAAGGCACTAGTTTGAAAATTAATTGGTTCTTTACTCAAGTAAAAGTCGGCTAAAACATAACTAATAAAAAAGAAAGACTCTAACTTTTCCTTGCCATTTTTCTTACTCAACAACAATTATATTTCATTAAAATTATTCTTCCAAAAGAAAAAATATGAAAACACAATGCATATTGATGCTGAAATCATTTTTGCCATTTTTTCTGAGCAAATTATATTGATCTTCCTCTTTACGAACACAACATATATTTCACAAAAGAACACTCCAACAATATAATAATAATTATTAATTACATAATTTAATCAAAAACTTATTTTATATTTAAACAATGTGATTTTTTATTATTTAATTCATTCTCGAGTATAGAATGTCATAGCACTAAGAAACTATTATATGGTATGTTTAATACAATATAAATATCAGGAAACTATCAGGACACCTTTTTTCGCCGGGACCCGGGCCGGGCCAAAACCGGGCCGTGACCGGTTCTTTCGACAATCTGAAGTGACGACGTTTTTTTTTTGTTGAAAAAATAAGTTATGACGTTTTTTTAGAAACACTTTCCAAAAATAATGTGGACGTTTTTTTTAGAAATGACTTTCCAAAAAAAGTGAGGACGTTTTTCTTAGAAAATAATATTTCGAAAATTCCTTTTTTTTAATGTTATGAATGACAAACGAAAGAAATATTTAAGTCCCGGCCTGGTGTCTTAAAAACTGGGCCACTCAAAACAGCCATGACCCGGCCGGGTACCCGGTCATTTCCTGATATATATATATATATGGATTTTAATGACTGCATCATATATATAAATTAGCATCATAGCTCATCAGGTTAAATATTTTTAATACGAAATTTGATACCAACAGTTTATCCTCAAATTTAAATCAAAGAGGATGATTAAGTTTTCTATTTACTTCCTGAGTAAGATGGGGTAAAAAAAACCACACAAATATAAATTATCATGGATATGAGAATGAAAACAATTTATCAAAAGAATTTATCGTACTTGGTTATATACCAGTTTGTGGTGGAAAGTATTAATAATAAAAGTAAGCCTATATTTTTTTTATTTTCGAGGAAAATATTAATGTCTTTGATGGGTACGACCCAGGAACTATTACATCCTAGATTGGATTGATTATAAATACTTTATAGTATATATCCTAAAAATATATATAGCATAAAGGGCTCATTCCGGCCAAAGTTTTGTCCAGGAAATTGATATATGTAGGTATAAGGAAGGAAGAACATCCCTTATAAGAGGTTTTGAAATATGTAAAAGATTTAAAAATATATAAAATATTATTTCATCTTTATACGACATCCTAAAAATCCATAAAATTTTTATAAAAATGGGTAAAATTGTTTTTTACAAGTTTATTTTTGAAATGCAATAAAAAGAACTATCTAGAGCACATTTCGCTTTGTGTTAATTTGTTTATAACTAATTTTTAATGCATGCTCAAACGATATGATAGCTTTTTATTTCATTTTAAGAATGAATATTTAAAGAAAACTATTGTCATGATCTTTTATTTTATTTATGTGCAACATATGGCCCTGGAATATATTAAGCCTTCAAGCATGTTCCGAGTATTTTTATTGAGAGGCATTTATCAACTTTTATCATACAAAAAAATTGTAGACCATAAAAAACATACCAAAATGACCTCAAAATGACGTTACTGGTCACCCGGCAAATAACTTAAGCTAGTTATGAATAAAAAAACCATATACTTTTAAATAACTTTCACTTCCTAGTAACATTTTTTCTTTCAAAAACTATAAGAGGTATTAATGCTTGCATTATAAACTTTTTAAATTTATTACATTTTATATTTTATTTGTAATTATGCTGATACAAACTAGTTTGTAACTTTTTCGTTACTATGATACCATTAAATATTCTAGGACTTTATTTTACTAAATATTATGCCTCGTTAAAAATTTGTTTCTTCTTGTTAATACATTGTCTAAAACGAATATTTGTCATATTTATTTAAAATTTGATATCTGTTGTTTTTATTACAAAATTATATAATGTCAACATTACTATCTAATTAATAAATATTGTTTATATAGAAATCTACATTTCACAATTTTATTTGAAAAAAAAAATTCACGTTGATTATATTGGCAGATATAAAAATATGTTCTTCTCAAATCATTGACGCCATGTGCTTTTAAAGTCAAAATCTTTACTTTATGTCCAGCTAACAAAGAAATATAGACTAAGTTATATTTTAAGCCCTGTAGTTGTCGAATTTCCTTTGTGGTATATAATATCAAAAAAATGGTGCTCGATAGCCGTGCGTGTTAAGGCGTGTCCAACTCTCAATATTGGGGGCGCAGGTTCGAATCCCGAGAGGGGATGGTCACTTTTGGTCTACCTCATTGATAAGATCCTAGGTTCGATAGACTATTATAATGCTATAATGCTTATTTATATCCATCGGATGCAATTCTATCGAACCATATAGGCAAAAAAAAAATGGTAAATAATAATATTAAACAATATGATGTACAACATTTCATGCTCAACTGCCTGGTAAAGCTACCTATTAAAGTTTGCAAACATCAAAGGGAAAGAAGGAATGCATAAACTTAATTAGCGAAAACAAGAATCGGTAATAGAACATTATTTACAAATAAGATTAGTCATTCTACCCTTTAATTAATCAAGACGGGTATTCTAGGGTTACCCCCCCCCCCCCCTCCATGTATCTATCAGAAGCAATGAAGATAAATAATGCGTTTTCCTCTTCATGCATGATGCTTTCTTACCATCAGGGTAGACGCACATGTTCAGGTATTGTAGGAATAGCCAGACGCTCTCAACCGTGAACACGGGGAACATGCAAAAGAGAAAGAGGATGTCAAAGACGGCGAGGGTTATGAGGAGAGCGGAGATTTGGGTCTTCATGGTTCTCTGGCATAGAACGGCGATGGAAATGGAGTTGGCGAGCATGCCCACGACTGCCACGATGAAGAGGCCGATCCCCTCTGTTGCGAGGGAATATTTGATGAGGACTTGGATGAAGGCTCCTTGCATATGAGGTTCGAGTCCTGAAGCTCGCCACGAGAACAATTCGCTGCCATCTAAAAAATAAATAAGAGTATCAAGGGTATGTTTTGATTGAAATTTATAGCAAAAAAAAATAAACAGAAGCCATTCGTAGTTAGTTTAATAATTACTTAATTAAGTTGAAGCACATGTTCGACTTTTGAGAGACGAAAGACAATATGGATCATTTAATATGTTTTATGTGGACACATTGTACTGCTATCCAAACAGATATTGCAATTCCATCGAACTAAATAAGCAAAAAGAAAGTTTATACAACTAATTTGATAAGGCCCATTACCCTAATAACTATTTTAGATTAAATGAAATGAAGAAAATTATATATAGTTTGACAGCGAGTCGATGTTGATTAATCAAATAATTGTTATAAAACTGACATTCAATGAACAAGAAATCCACAGAGGTAGGCTTACATTATTAAGTTTATATTTACATTATTAGCTATAATATTACATATATTATATTCAAGATCTGTATACTTGTCCATAAAGATTTGCAAGACTACCAAAGTACACAATCCATCCGTATGGAATAGAACACAACCTGCTACTTCTCTTAAATCAATTCTTAAATGATATGTACTATTTAACTATTTATTTAATAAATTATAAAAATATCTCATAAATGAAATTATATTGATGGCTATGTGTCAAAAATGATTTACAGAGACTACAAAAGTTTAAATCTGTTATTTCATAATTAAAAAATGAAATATATTTCTTGTGTAATGGATTGTTGATAAAAGCTAAGGTTTGGCTTTATATTAGAATCTATAAAGTGTCTCAAATGAGATATAAATGATACTTTTGACAAAACATTTCATGATCGTTATTAATTGAATATAAATATTTGGTGTTTTTTAATTATTCTAATGATTACCAGCATTGCTTATAATGCCCCTAGTGGAGAGTAGAACCATATAAGCCTTCTTCAAATGATTAAATACTAGATGTGGGTATAGCTTATTCTTCAATGGGATACCTTTTATAAATCAAAAATTTATTAATCCAGTCGGAAATACATTAAAATGTTATTATTTTATAAAAACCTTGACTTAACATAAATTACCATAAATCCAGTCTACTCAAAAAAGGTTTAAACCCTCTTAATTACAACATAATATTGAAGTTTTACTATCAATATCTTAAAACTAAAAAGATATAATCATCAATTTTACGACATTCTTTTAAAATGCTTTAGATACCACTATACTGAAAAGATATGAAGGAGCGTTTCTTTCATCATCTGGGTAAGTAAACTTCATTATGTGTCTATGACGTCACAATATAATATATTTCCTTGTATCTTTTCTTTGCATTAATAGCTTGTTAACCTTTTGCTCAACTTCATATTTTGCCTTTAATTGAGTCTTTTTGTGTAGACACATTGAGTTTCAACTGTAAGGATTAATCATACAACTAAGCTAAAATAATCATCATTCAGTTTATTTATAGTTTGAAGTAGCTCATAATATAAAGGACAGTGTTTCAAATAAACGCCTATTCATTATGCATACGATACATAGCAGAGTAAATTTTGTTTCATAAAAGGGAATGTAGTGGACGTTTGAAGTAGATACTTGACAAACGGCGGGCAAACCTTGCATAGCTCCTGCAATACAGTATTTATGGATATTTATATACCCCAAAGTACACATTGTTCAGTTTATATTTAGCGTTGTATTACTCATTTTGAGTACATCGCTAAAGGATTTATTCTTTCTGTTTTCTGCTTCATATTTCCAAGTTCCCTTTTAATTCCTTTTTATTGTTTTATAGAATATATAGAATTAGTTAATGCTATACTCGGATTCTTGTAGAAGACTTTGGTCAAAAGTGTTTCAAAATTCTTGCCGGTACTCTATAGTTTTGCTTTATTATGAATCAATTCTACGCATAGAAGTGTTATTTAACCAATTGGTTGAAAAAGAATTCATTTTTGTGCACAAACATTTATTTCTATTTTTGCAGATAAACATAAATTTAGTTATCCATATAACTTATACCAGGCAAAAAAATCAATATTTGTTTGTTTAGTTCAGCAACTTTGGTGCTAACTTGGGGGCTTATAGATTATTTACAATCTTCCTATCTGAAATATTATAAAACAATTTGTATTCTATTATAAAATTTCATTATATTACAACCACTAATGATTTTATTTCTTTTATATATTTTTAAACATATAAAGTTACAAGAATTCATTTATTTCTCTCTCTCCTTGAATTTATATATATTTATATATATATATAAATATATATTATATTTTGAAATAATAATATTTAATTATTGAGTAAAATATTGGAGTATGCAATAAATTTGGATATGAAGAAAGTTCGTAAACTAGGTGGAAACATGCTGGATCCTCAATATTAAGGACACATGTTCGACTCCCGAGATGTTAAACTCCATTACCAAATACGACTTTATGTTTGATAGACTTATCTTTTTAAATCATAATGATTTGTTTCTTAACCATCGAGGCAAAAAAAATACATCATTGGATAAACTGTCAAAAAGGATAAATGTGTTTAATTAAAAAATATTTTTTAGAAATTATTATTTTTCTCATTAAACAAAATCATTACCCTCAACATACAAACATGTCGAGATTCTCTCTCATACACATGGGCAAATGATGCTTGCTTTTAATAATCCAAATAATCTTGAATACGCTAAAGAAGAACTAGATTGAACAAAGAAAAACCTCACTTTATTATCATGAAAGAATGTCTTAATTTCTATACACTTCATAAAGCCAATATTAGATCAACACATGTTTCAAATGGAAAGTAAATATAATTAAATTTATATACCTAGATACAAAAAACTTTCGACACAACATTTATCATGGCTTAAATCATAATTATATTGAGTATTTTGTACGTGTTTATACAACTAATTTCAGCAAAGTTTTTTCTATGTTTGATAATAAAAATACTTATTTTAGTCATATACTTGCATGTAATATTTAGACATGGCCGTTCTTTTGTTGAATTGATTAGTGGGGACGAAAAGCACTTATAGGGGAAAGGGTAACCTTAAATACTCCAATACTGCCGGTAGATCTGAGGACAATTCTCATTGCGACAGCGGCACGGCGTTGGATCTGAAAATTCCCACTCTACATGACGACTCGTGGACTCTGGCCTCAAAGGAATTGAAGTATCTCCCATCATGCTCCACAATATATTCAAAATAATCAAAAGAATTTTAAAGTTTTATAAGAACAGTTAAAGTATTCATTGTTTAGCCATGTACATATTTCTGTGTTTGATTTTTTCTCATTAAAGTATGGAATCTTAAATTATTGTATAGTTGTTTAGTTGATTATGATATGACTTCAAATTGTATTTATGTTTATATGATATTTTATTGGATACGTTCTATCCCGTGCATAACCTTTAAACAACAATGTTTATTTATGTTTTATTACACATTTGCTCTGGGTTTTATGTATATATCTTGTTTTTAGATTTACAAATGAACTGATGAAAAAAATGTATATGTAAAAATACACAAAAATATTTGACTTTAGTTGGAAAATGATGGATGCATTGAAGTGCGTCTTCATGTATTTTAAAATCATAAGATTATATGAAATGCCACTGTGTTGATTTGACTTAATACCTTGTCAGGTCACTTATTTGTATTTCTGACTTGAGAAAAATTCGGACAGCTAAAAGGTTGTAAAAAGTATTTTTGGGAGGAACTTAGACTAAATACTTATCGGTCCCTACAGCCTCTGAACACAACAAACGCTTTAGTGTATAACAAATAAATTATTTTTTGGAATTATTTATTTATAGTGAAAAGAAAGTTTAAAACCATGATTTTTTTTGTGAAAATACACGGCTTTGATGCAGCATCTATCAGCCAAAATCAGACATTGTTTTTGAGGAGAAATGGCTTAAGCGCCAAAAAAAAGTATTTCAAAGAAAATAACGCTATTGTATTATTACCAGATTATACAAATTATTTTATAGAAGGAAAAAAACACGCCTTTCTTAAAAAATGTATAATTATAAAATCATTATACAAAATGGTGTAATTCTCTTGTCGTCAGCTAAAGGAGTTTTCCTTTTACGGGGTGTTTGATTGATACTTTAATTTGACAAACATTGTTGATTCCAAAAATGCTATTTAATATTTTATACTCAATGCAAAAAGCTTGATATTGGCACGACAACACTTTTTATGACGCTTATTTAGAAAATAAACATTATAAATATATACAAAATGTCCGTTGAATCTGCAAACGTTCATTTCACAATTAAATTAAACCTCTAACTTGACGTAAGTAATAACGAGTAAAAGTATATTGTTGTTACAATATTTGCACTTGCTCAAATACTTTCAACTTTATTTATTTAATATATAATAATACGTTTATATACCCCAAAGGTAATACCATTGTTTCTTCTCAAATATTAGATTTGAGACAGTTAATACCTGTTTACATCTCTCTGTCTTGGGCGTAAACAAGAGTTTCATATGAAAGTTGAGTATGGAACTCCAGTTGAGTATGGAACTCCAGTCGATCAATAAAATTCCTTAAAGGAACAGGTTAACTCCGTTATACAGCTGACATCGATTAACTGATTTTAGTTGTCGAAAGGAAACATACACATGTTAGTTGATTTTAGAGAAAAAAACCTTTGATCTATATGAGGACGATGTGGCCATAATTGTAAATGCAAACTCAGCTGAGAAAAAGAACAGTGACTTTCAGTAAATTTCTGAGCATGAAAATGTTTATTGACGTTGGTGCTTGAGTGCAATAACTATATCAACAACATACATATTATTAAGCTGTAGCGGATTGACCTGCTTACTAACAGCAGGTCAACTTACCACTCCGTATATCATACCTCAGCAGGTTCTTAATCTTAAGAAATCTTTCCTGCAGAGGCAAGAGACTAATAAATACACTCTTTCTCAACACTTACAAGAGTCATAATTTCTCCTCCTCCTTCACGCTACAAAGCAATATTTCATCCAACAGATTCACCATAGAGATATAAAGATATAGAGAGCTGATTCCCTTCAATAGCAGAGAAACATCGTTCAATTGTATTCTGTGTGTCAAATATAAACAAAGTAATTTGTACTACGTCATCGTAAGCTGATCATAGAGATAGGTTCTATTCATAGAGATAAAAAGATATAGAGAGCTTATTCCTTTCATATGTATCTGTGTGTCCAATATAAACAAAGTAATTTGTACTACGTCATCGTAAGCTGAGTATAGAGATATAATATATCTCTATGATCAGCTTACGATGAGTAGCACAAATTACTTTGTCTATACTGGATACAAAAATACAGCTGAACGATGTCTCTCTGCTGTTGAAGGGAATCCGCTCTCTATATCTTTATATCTCTATGATTCTATCTTTATGATCAGCTTACGATGACGTAGTACAAATTATTTTGTTTTTATTGGACACAAAAATACAGATGAAGGGAAAAAGCTCTCTATATCTTTTTATCTCTATGAGACTCAAACTGAACCTTAACTTTTTTTTTTGGTCCCTGGATTTTTTAGAGAATAAAATATAAAATAATTCATTCAAAGCTGATTCAAAGTTCCTAGAAACCATTCTGGAAGAAAGTAATAAAATAGTTTCACGTGTTACAATTTTTTTCTTGTAAAGTTGGTTTCATGTCTAATTTAGGTGGAAATGAACTAACATAACTCAACTGGTTTTTTTTTGGTTAACTAATTATATTTAGCAAACAAATTAGCAAACAAAAAGACTTTGTCAGTTTTTGTTTGTGTCAAAAATATGAGATTTTAACTTATAATATACAGTAATATTCTTGAATGTATCCTCTCAATTAGGATTCCCAAATCAATAGATTGCTTCTGGTCCCGGTTGAAGAAAGAGTCTAACAGATATATTCGTATGATATCGACTCCGTCTGGATAAAAAGGAGGGTATTGTGATTGAATTTACAACTTTTTTGTCTAAATATTACTTGGCAACTTTATTCAAAAGGACAGCCGCTCACTTCAATCAAAGTATCGATTCTGAACCAGAATGAGGAACAAGCATTGATGATGTGCGCAGGATCAAGGTTCCTGGCATCACGGTTGATGGTTTATATATATATATATATATATGTGCATTATATATGTGCGTAATCGAGTATATTTTGCCATTGGGCATATTAGTTACATTTGTGACTACTCTAAAATAAATATATAAATAACTAGAGGCATATATACACTCAGAGAGTGCAAACCTCCGCCGTCACGGGGTCCTTATGAGCCTTCCGAGGCGGATTTTTTACGACTGGGGCGGCGTAGAGGGACGGGGGAGGGTTACCCTCGACGGAAATTTCGAGAGGAAGACGCTCCCGGCACCTGATTTCACAGCACAGCGACATCTATTGGCAGAGTAGGCTAACTTGAAATATTTATTAGTATTTAGCTCATTTTGCATCTTAAAAAAGCACTCAGAGATGCCAAAATTTAATCACTTGTTCTTTTTGGCATTTTCAACAACTCCACAAAGTTTCATTGGAATCCGTTACGTACTTTTTGAGTTATCCTGCTTACAAACAAACCAACCACAAACCAACGCCAGTGAAAACTAGAGGCATGTATACACTCAGAGAGTGTATACCTCCGCCGAAGACGGGAAGAGGAAGAAGTTTAAGCTACGTCCTGGGTTAACATAGTCCTGAGCTGATAAATGAACAATATACGTCAATGAATATTTTTTTAGCGTTTGTTCTTTCCTACTCCCTGAATAGAGACCCCATTTCATTATTATTAGTAGTAGTATTTTGCTCATTTTGCATTTTAAAAAAGCACTTAGAGATGCCAAAATTTAATCACTTGTTCCTTTTGGCATTTCCAACAACTCCACAAAGTTTCATTTGAATCTGTTCAGTACTTTTTGAGTTATCCTGCTGACAAACAAACAAACCAACAAACGCCAGTGAAAACAATACCTCCTTCGGCGGAGGTAATAAAAATATGTTTAAAAGAAAAACTAAGAACAATATAGCATGGATTATGCGGGCACGCTACGTCCAATGGCCCTAGCTGCGGTCCTGGCAGCGTGAAGGGTCGTGGCCGACCTCAAAGCCTTATACATGTTCCACACCAATATTGCGTGGCATGCAAAGGTAGCTGTCTCTCTTTCGAGTGGATACGCTACTGGAGTGGTGGACCTCATGGGCCTTCTCGGAATGGGAAAGACGAAGTCACCAACCGGGTTCCTGGCACTGCCGCCACCGTCGTTGGAGTAAAAGCATTTCCAGGTCTCCAGGGCCACTGCCTTGGCGGCCACCTCGTTGAGGGAGGGAAAGCCAAGGCAGTGGCCCTGGAGACCTGGAAATGCCTTTACTCCAACGACGGTGGCGGCGGTGCCAGGAGCCCGTTTGGTGACTTCAAGGATGTCGCGGACGTGAGTATGATATAAGTATAGTAAATGTGTAAATACTCATAGATAGATATCTGACAGTAACTTGCTACACTCAATGCCATATTTTAGTTGTGAACTTTTTTATTACTCCCCCTTAGTTACGAGTTAGTAAGGAGGACATATAAATAAGCATTCTTTAAAACTACAACAACGGTTAATTATCAATATGTTTTTTTTCTTTTCCCTCGAAGATGTCATTATGTTTCCTCCCAAAAAGGCGATCCTATAGAAGTTCATATTCCTTAAACTTCAGTCCATTTTCTTCCTTCGGATGCAAATATCTAATTACCTGATATACAGCTTCAAAGGATTTGTACATTTAGATTGATAAGAATAATTAGCTTTGGTGTTTTGAAGTCTAAAACTCTCCAAATAATAAACGATGTTAATAGTATGAATTATTATTGTATAAAGAAAAGTTTAACTCTTTTGTTGCTTTGCTGAGCAGAAAATAGGACTCTAAACGAAGACTTCAACAAAAGATCTTGTAGACTTTCATTACAGCGAATACAAATACTTTTTTTTTTTTTTAAATAATACATAACATTACATTCATAAATAAAAATAGCAGCTGTGATAATAAATCATGAATAAATATTTTAACTCAAAATTAAACCTCTGAAGCAAGACCATCGCATCATTAAAAATTGTTGGGGGTGCAGGTTCGAATCCCGAGAGTGGATGGTCATTTTTGGTCCGCTACCTCATTGATAAGATGCTAGGTTCGAGTGACTAATTTCAATGCTACAAAGTTTATTTATATCTTAGCTGGATGCAATTCTATTAAACCACTTAGGCAAAAAAATACTTTCGATGAAGTATTGAGTAAATAAAAATATGGATACGTAGGAAAAGAAGCATTCACTTCCTTGTGAAAGCATCCTTAAATATATTTAATTCGTAGTTTTTTCTATAGTGATAAAATATTATTGTGCCTTTTTTTCTCTAAAGAAATGTTTTTTGTGTAATATGTATATATATATATTATAATAGAATCATATTTATAATTGAAAGATTTCGTGATAACCGTTTTTGTATTTGATTCCGATTTATTTATCCCAGGATATGTATACAAGATGTTTTGGGCCTCCTTCCTCGACAGCAAAACAACCCACGCATTTCTCTGAATAAGTTCACTATATATTTTAAAATCTCTGCTGTTTTTAACATACATAAAAGTAGTAATTTTATATACTTGGTGGTTCAGCAAGAATCCAAGTTTAAATGGATTTTTTTGAAAATGAGTTTCCATCACTATAATATCGTTTGTAAAATTTTCCTTCGTTTGTATTAGTAAAACATTTCGATTAGTTCAATACAGGCTCTGATAATTGCTAATAATATATATATATAATATTACTTAATATTGTAACATAATAGGAAGGCTTTTAGAATGTCATGAGCAAACTAAAATCCATTAAACTGTCTTTTAATAACGTAATCTAAAGCTTCCGTTCATAGCTTCCGTTTTTCCTTTCCTTTCTGGTAAAAAACATTTTATTTCATAATCTGCAAAAAATTTATACATATAACAAAAAATAAAAAATTGGTCTCTTACCAAACCATTTTATAGTTTTCATGTAATGCTTAAATTTCCATTCATTTCTCTCAAATAATAAAAAATCCCTTAAGCCTAATACATGGCTTGTGATCATGAACGCAGCTTACTTAGAAAATATCCATTAGAATAATTGAATGTTCTATACATTAAGACGACCAATAAAGTCTCATTTTCCATTACGAAATATGTACACATTGATACATACATATATATGAATGAAAATACTCAGAACTTAGATCCCGAAAAATAGGAATATATTTTATAACATCGCATTTATTTACAAATAAGAAAACAATTTATTATGATGAATGAAGTTAGCATGAATTACATAATCTCGCTATTACATAAGCAACAAAAGAATCCATAACTCTTCCTAGAACTACAGGGAGTTTTAATTCCTTGCAATAGGCTTTAGATATTGACTCTTGTGTTTGTTGTGATTACTTTAAAGTCTTGCGATTATTTGATATAGTAAAACATTTGATATTGTTATATATCATATGTTTTGTAAAAACAGTCTAAATTTCTTTTTTTCAGAATTCTTTAACAGCTCATACAAAAATATATTGTATGTATTTAAAATTGAGGTAAATACGTAAAAAATACACAAATCAACGTTATAGTTTATTTTTTTTTACTTCAACAAAAAACGTTCTAAAGCGGTTCATAGCGATGGAAACCCTCCTTCTGGTTTGCTATGAAGCCAGGGTTACCTCAGCGACTGACACAATAAACCTTCTGCCTCGAACTTGTCTCCTGATAATAAAATTTACTCTACTTTTATGTGTTTTTAAATTTCCCAAATTCTTGTTTGCCTTCTTGTTTTTTTTATTTTTTTATCAGTACTTTTAACCTCCCCTTTCCATTCCCTCCCAGAGTAACATTTACTGTTTATATATGATTGAATGTGGCCAAAAATTTGTACAAATATCTATCCTACATATTTTATATTCTAATGACTACTTTGAGAGATGATTACAAAAAAGAACGTTCTAATTATAATTACTGATAATTAAACAAATCATTACACTGCAACGATTAATATATTACAAATGACATCAAATTAAAATCACTGATAATAATATATTCATTATATCACAGTAAAATTATATAACACAGATGGCAACTAAAAATTATTTAATCTCGCTATTACATAAACAACAAAAGAATCCATAACTCTTCCTAGAACTACAGGGAATTTTAATTCTATAAATCAGTTTAAAAAATTCTAATAAATTTTCGATGATTTAGCGGTACCGATGTGAAGCATTTAATTTCTTCCGACGCCCTGGTCCACGAATTGTCAAAAAGAGAAGGTATCTTGAGGTCTAAGGCATCTTGTTCGTGAAGTTATGTTCAATGTCGAAGATTTGGTATTTCAGGATCCTGGAAAGAACCTTATGACCGAGATCACTTATGACTTCTAGCATGAATCCGTGGAGTACTGTGGCATCTTTTTTCTCCTCCTCATTCTCTCAGCTTCTTCCCATAAAGTAAGCAAGACAGGAGTTGTCCCTTTTACTATCTTTATAACGTATTGGCGAGATACTTTGCCACACACTCCCATATATATATATATATATATATATATATATATATATATATATATAATATATATATATATATATATATATATATATATATATATATATATATATACCAACACTCTTTCATTTGTGTATCGGCGACTTTATAATTTGCAAAATATAGTTGACTACAATTAACACTGGCACATAGAACATAAAATATATACATTTTTTAGTCATGTTGCTTAATTATGTAAATAAAATAAATACATATATATTTTGAAAGCTGTAGCCCTAGAAACATGGAAAGCTTACTCCAGCTCGGATGGAGGGTGCGGTGAGAGAAGTCTCATCGGCAAAACCATTTTTCCTCACGCACCAACCTACCATCAGAAAACAACAGGTCGAGCCGATCAAAGTCGCTGGGCATCATCCCCTGTCCACTTAAAGTAAAGGAAAAAAACGTTTTCCGCCTTCGCCGCCGATCTGTGGAATTCGTTTCCCGAGCTGAGGTCCGCCCCCACACGGGGTGCAGCAACGGTAGTTGCCAAAAACATTTCTAAAATAGCGCCAATATAAAGTCCTCTTTTGTTTTTGTCGAATGGCTTTGCTTTATTATTATTATTTTTTTAATGGATTTTATTGAATATATATATGTGTATATATATATCTATTTGTTTTATATAAGTTATATATATATTTTTTATATAAACATTATCCATTACGCCATAACTAGTTGAAAGAACTAGGTGTTATTTTTAAGGATGAATAAAGACAATTACACACACACACATAAAAACCAGAGCAAATGCGTCATAAGGGCATAATTAAACATTTTAGTTTTTTGTTTTAAAATAAAGTTTAAGTTTCATGTATTTTAATTGGATAATTAAAATTCAGTCTATTATAGGATGACACAAAGATATCAAACCATTATATTTACATAATTAAATATTTGATATGTGTGTATATTGGATTATCCGTCAATTATTTATTTAATAATGATTCAAGTCATACATAATAAAGTACACATCCCAAGTATTGACAGTAGGAACAAAAATATTTGCCTCAGCCGTTTGGCACACAAAAATAATATGCTCTTTTAATGATATAAAGTTCTGTTTCCAGCATCATCTACAAGAAAATTTACTATATAGATTATTGATTTTTAATTTTTTCATATCTAGTTATTTGTGTTATATGTTTTTTGTTCTTGCAAATTTATACGTATATAATAAGATATATACGGCCCGTATCTTTAATAATCAAGGCAGGATATATATTTCTTGTAGAGAGTTTGAAGGAATCCTTTCTTTTTGTACTTTTTTCGACACATAAAAATATATAAGTATTTTGTAGATGTATGTGCTACTGCTACAAGCAATTGCCTGTTCCTTTGTACATCAAATCTGTTACCCTAATGTAAGACGTTGTTGCAAAAATATGGATGGAAACAGAGAGAACGACAAACACACACACACACCCAGAAAAGCACACCCACTCACAGTCAGAAAATAGGATTTTTATGTGTGCTACAATTTATATTCTCTCTTCAGAGCCAAGGCTCTCTGATTTTAAAAGCGATTCATATCAAATATGTATGTATGTAAAGAGTGTTTCCCTTTAAAGAAAGGAAGATATATATACATATATATATATTATATATATATTGTTTGTTAAAGTAAGTAACTATGGGATACCAAAAAAATGGTGTTGAGAATGGTGTTATGTCTAAACCTAAGATCACTATAATAACTGAATACTCAATCGAGAAGAAGGAACCAACGAACTAGAAAACGTCAGGAATGTTGTAAAATGGGGGCCAGGCGAGGTGTATGATGTAAAAAAAAATTATATACACTATAATATATTACTATGGACTAGAAGAAGAGTAATTCCTATTATGAAATTAGTAATGTCAGGATAAGTTGATAAAAAAACTATTAGGCTTTTTTGCGATATTCCCATTATAGGACAAGTATTTAGACTTTGAATATTCAAGGGATAATAATAATTTCTTCCTTTTCTTCTTTGTTTCATGAGTTGTTAACTTCAGCATTGCTCTTATCTCCTCTAATTCAGACTATTATGCATTTTGATCCGGCATCACCATAACAGGCCTTAAAAATGCTAATTTTGTCGCAAATCTTAAAATGTTTATATTTTTAAAGAATTTGTTTCGATTACATAATTAGACATTATAATCTATTACTTGAGCATTACTAAAAAAATCACATCTACATTTTTATTCCCAAAATATCATCAGAACATTTTTTGAAAAATTATGATTCAAATTAAACTAAAGCCAAGCCATATTCCCTTACAAAGTAATAAGCTTTTCGTATATTTTGTATAATGATTTAATTTTATATCATTATGTTCGTGACATAAGTAGGTAATAGAAAGAATATATACATATACCCAAATGCTTATTTGATCACCATATTTATATTCTTTCAAGAGTAGATAATTCCATGACATCATGATTACTTTTCTCTAATCCTTTGACCTTGCTGTATAATTTTTCGTTCTTTCTATGATGCAAGGGAAAATATAAGTGCGCCTTTGTATTCAATCTTACTCAAGTTTCCTTCTTGATGACACCATATTATCATTCTTCTCATAACTGGGGCTTTTTCCTCATAATAAATAAATAAAATAATAATAATCTTGGCAAGGAAACATGTTTTTACAAAAAAAGAGCTACAGGGATTAAGCAAATAAAGCCTCCATTTATGTTTGACAGAGATTTACTTACTTGAACCCGAAATGTTATGAAGAAGGAAGAACACTATTTGTAATTCATGCTCAAATGAGTAATAGTTGTATTAATTCAACAATGTTTGCTCTTGAAGGGATAGTTTTATTGTAACTAAAATTTAATAAAAAGTAATGTTTGCTCAGAGAGGATTATGGAATAAAAAATAATAGTCCCATGGGGTCTTGTATAGTTTCAGTTTATTGTGGATGTGCTATGTGTATATATATATATATATATATATATAGTGTCTCCCGAGATTACGGAAAGAGCTAAGCTGGAAGAAGAAATTTGGCTTTCAAGGATTTTCATAAGTCCTATCTTCCTACCAATGGAAGACCCTTAGTATTTAATTTATGGAGGACTGACTCTCCAATCAAAATAGTTATTTAAATACACATTCCAATTTCTATTGATTTTTTTAAAAAACCTCGTTTATTTATGTGAATTTAATCACAAATTTCCTTTTTTATTAATTATTGGATAATTTCATGATGTGGTTGATTATTTTATTCTATAAAGATTGTGTTTATCAGGAAACCTTTTGACTAGGAATAGAGGAGGAGAGTCACGAGAAATATATATATATATATAATAAATTTTTGTAATTGCTCTCACAAATGATTCCACACAACGTATTTCCTCAATTTTGAAGGCAGCTTAGAGAATAGTTTGGAAATATAAGCCCAAGTTTTTCATTGATTCAACAATGAATACCAATCGCAAAAACCTTTTCGATACGCTTTTTCTTCAAACATTAGGAGACTCGGCAGTTTTGGAGGGAAAAGCTTTGATCAATAATTTTTTATCCATCCCCTCTAGCCTCTTTTTATATCCCTTTGATGACAGAAGATTCAAATTCCCTTTAAGAACGGCCGCTCAGGATCATCTAATGCCATGGTATCTAAAAATAATGTTTTTGATTTTTACCGATATAACTAAGCAACTAACTGATTTATATATTGGTTCATTATAGCTTACTGAAATAGGGAGGAATAGAATAAATCAGTCACTAATTGGAATCTATGACAAGAGGACATTCACAAGTCTACTTTCAATGTCTTTGAACTGCATTTTATTTTCCGATCATTGCAAGGACTGCAGGAGATTTCAAAGTGACACACTATATGTCTTCGTGCATTGACAAGTTGTCTCTCTGTTGAAGAGATTCGTTTCTTTAAACGCCAGAGGTCTAGATAGTTGCAAGAGGGATATATAAAAGTAGTTGTGCTTTTTAGACTTCAAAAAGGAAAAGGGTGTCGTTCCAATGACTCTTAAGCTATAGGCTTGTTGAACGTCAAAGCACGGATAGTCAGCTCTCTCACAACACAAAAATATGTCAAACCGACGAACCTACAAGCAATTTTCATATCAGCTGCAGCCAGATATACAATTGGCTCTCTAGAAATCCCGGCTCTACGCAATTATACGTTGACCCTTATTTCAGAGGGAGTTAAATATTTCCAATCAACTTCAATATTTCATTTTATTATTAAGAATTAAACAAAAAAATTATTGTTTGATTATTTATAGTTTTTGTCGCTCTTAATAAAGTTGAATATTTTTAGTATGAGCTATAATTTTTGTCGTTCTTAATAAAGCTGAATATTTTTAGTGTGAGCTATAATTTTTGTCGTTCTTCTCGGAAGTAATAATCTTAGACTAGAACGTCTATGTTAAGGTGTTACTTTGAATTTTTTGGAACTGAAATAATAACAAAAAGAAAAGAGGACCCTTTCAATTAAGATCTAACAAAGAAGACCACTTCCATGTCTGGCTTTAATTAAATCTGTTATTCTTAGAAATATACAATTTTCCTTTCCTATTATAATGTAAATTAAGAGTGCGAGGATGATTTCTTCTCAGAAAAGCGGGAAATAATTGCCGTTTGATTTCTAGAGAGGGGACGTTCTTTATTATCTCTACAGGTTTAAGTGGCTTGTTATAATACAAAAAGGTATTATAGTTACTCATTGTTTGAATCGTTATCTTCAAATATCATATAGATGTCTTATCCATAGAGATATAAAGATATAGAGAGCTGATTCCCTTCAATAGAAGAGAAACATCGTCGTTCAGTTGTATTTTGTGTCCAATATAAACAAAGTATTTTGACCTACGTCATCGTAAGTTGATCATAGAGATAGAATCTATTTCTATGATCAGCTTACGATGACGTAGATCAAATTACTTTGTTAATATTGGGCACAAAAATATAGTCGAAGGGAAAAAGCTCTCTATATCTTTTTATCTCTATTATCTTGAAATTAAACATCAGTTAAATTATTTGAAGATATCCATAATATATATATTTTTAAATTAAATTTTAATCGACTCAATAATATTTTTTTAAATGACATTTAAAAAAAATCTTATTTGACTTGAACGTTCTTTGAAACCAATGAAGTAGACTAGAATAGATTGCCTAATAGCAGTGCCGAATAGGGACGTAAAAAATCAATTTTGAGTCTGCAAGTTGATTATTGTCTTTAGACAACAAAGTATTTTAACAAAACTCTTTCATTCTAATTTATTACTAAAAACTAGCAACCTACTTTATTTCTTTGCTAGGATGAATTTTCAGCCATTTAAACGTAATTAAGCATTGAAGAAAAACTATCTAATTTTTTGGTGAGTTGAATTAAAAAACATTAATCATCTTAATTAAATTTATACTCCATATAGTGAGGAGGATATTCTTTTGCGTGGCCAAAAAAACTTATGGTGTGCATTATATATTACTTTTTGAGGTATGTATTTCAATAAAATAATATATATTAACGAGAAATCATTTTGATTTTCATCTGAGTACAATAGTGTTATATATCTTAAGATCTTAAACAAAGGGACAAACCCAAAATAGTATGGGGTCAAGACTTTCATGTACTTTAATAATGGCTCATTCAATAATATATATTAAATTTCACATTAGAAAGAATTTTATTTTTCATTAAATATAAATTATTTCGGATACATCCTTCTTAAAAGATTGGCTTCAAAGAATCCCCCCCCCCCCCCGGTATAATGTTGTTTAATAGAAAACATATACTACCATTATCAATTTGTAGTAAAATCAAATTTATACGAACCGAAAAACTAAAAAGCAAAGTACGTGCCTTTGAAAATGTACTTTGAGAGTTATTATTTTTTATGTCACTGTATTAATGAAGATATAATTTATTAAGTATATATAAATATATATATATATATATATATATATATATATATATATATATATATATATATATATATATATAATGAAAATGAGAGTGAAGGCTTGTTCGACTGTAAGTGCGGAGATTCAAGTCCCGAAAGGGGAACTTTAATTTTTGATCTACTCTAGGTTAAATGTTCGTTCGACTAAATTTAATCTTATATTTATCATTCATGCTCAGAAATTCAATTTTATCAAGGCCAATATGCATTTAAGAAAAAATAATATTATAACATCAAAATGAAGAATTAGTTTAATTTTTTATTATTATATTACAAAATATATACCTATATAATAAATGTATCCAATTTGATGATATTATCTAATAACACTAAATTCAATAAGAAGTGATAAAAGAACTCTATGAAAATAAACAAACTAATAGATGCATATTTTTTCTTAAGGGTTCTTCTTATGTAAGTTGATATTAGTTTATGAACGAATTAACCCCTTAGTAATATGATATAAATACATTATTAAATGCCTTGAAGATAAGTTAAAGAAAGTCATGCATAGCTCAGCTTAAATTAAATGTTTACAAAGGGTTTTTTCGAGTTTATATGGTACACTAAATACGATCGCTGAAGCATGTTAGTTCCTGAGTTACATCTCATATTTTGTGCATGGCAACATAGATTTCGGATAGGCTCACGAGTTCAGGATTTCCAAGCTTAAAATTTAGACTATAAAAAGTTAGGTGCCTTTGATCCGAAATTTCCCATTTATCTTATATAAAAACTTAGATGAGTTATGTTTTAAACAAAAGCGGGTCTATTTCATATAAATGTACGATTTTATGTTTGTAATTGCGTTGAACTTTTTACAGTAATTTCCATTTGGTTTGTTTGACGTCAATATGTGTTTCATGACATATTATTGTTATTTTGCCAAAGTAATTGTATATGGAAATATTTTTCCTTAACAAATTAAATGTTCGAAAATGAATAGTTGTGTCCAAAAAAAATTAATAAAAAGACTCACTAATTATAATAATGGTAAATAGAACAAGGTGATCCAATCTCTGACTTAAGAGGTGAAATCGGAATCTCGTTATTAGTGTCAACCAAATAACAAAGCTTTTAGAAAAAGTAGTCTCAGGTTAAGAATGAGTGAGATGGATCCTTGTTGGATGACGTGAGTAAATTCTACACCATGGGCTACATCTATTTTTTTTTGCTTCTATGGTTCGATGAAGTTGAAATCTGTGAGGATAGGAATAAGCATACCAATATAAAAAGGACTCAATCGAATCTAGGATTCCATTTTCCATCGGGTTAATCAATCTTTCCTCTCGAGAGCATGTAAACTTGCGTCCTCAACAATAAGATTTGAACACGCTTACGATCTGAGCTAACTTGCTCCCTTCTATTATTGGATGAAGGTGTCCGGTCAAGACTCGTAGCTTAGGAAGGGAGCTACTCTTTGACTGCAAGGAGTCTTGTCTTGATCCTTTAGAGTAAGCTTGTCGTTCAAAAATATATTTATTAATAAGCTTCGAATTGAGTACGTTTTCCTTTACCAGATAATATAGATCAATTGAGGCTATAGACGCATATATTGACATAGAGATTTTTTTTGTATGGAACAAACTATAAACAGTTTTAATTTGGTTAGTTGTATGATTTCAATATATTTGTCTCACTTAAACTCCATGAAATTGATTAAATAACTAGTAGGCATTACAAAATTAGGCTAATTGAAAGCAGCTTTTCTTTTCTTACTCTTTATTCAAATCATAGAAATATACAGTTTCTAAATGAAGCTCTTAAATGGCATGCTTGACAATGTATATGTGTACAATATACATCTTTAAAATGAGGCTTATTTTAATAAATATGTTAGATATAACACTACCGTTAAATATACTTTGATGGTTTTACTGGGATCTATAAATACTCCACTTTGACTCTTTATTTTACACTTATCAACAAAAATAAACTGATTCACCTATCATTCCTTATATTGTTTTGAGTGATATCAAAAGAAGTAATTGATGCAATAAAAAAGGTAAGAATATACTACATCAATATTTTTATATAAAGAGCTATTTATGTATACGTAATACGCTTTATCAAACATTTTCTTCCAAGAAAAGAAAAACAATTCCTAATTACATTAGTTCTCCAGGAAAAATAATACGTCTAAATTAGGACTGATGGATATATACGTTAAGCAATATTTTTCCTTTTAGAGAATAAAAATATGTCTTGGTCTGATCGAATAAACAACGTCGTCATTACTAAAATTATTGTTATTTTATAACAGTTGAGCACTATTTGTGAAGGTACACAAAAAAACAACTCCATAATTTGTAACAGGGCGAAAAAACTTTGCCTTCAAACTTTATCTTCAGTTTATTCAACGTTGATAAAAATATTTTGTCTATCGAACTAAGTTTTATTCTATTATTTTATTATTTTTCTATGTATATTAATAACTATTTCAATAATATTATGAAATATTAAAATAGATAGATTGTATTAACTATATAAGAACTTATCTGATATATAGGAACCAAAAAATATGTCTTTGAGGATTGTACTTCCATTCACTTTGTAAATGATAGATTTGTAATTATGCAGTTATACAAATTTAATATTAATTAATTTGGTGTCAGTGACATAAATGATTACTTTTTATGTATTTACTTCCACTTCTCACACCTCCATATCTTGTATAAGACCAATAAAGTGTTACGAGTACTTATTTACTGAAATACTATTTTCTTGTCTTATAATGATATAACTAAAGACTAACTATTATGGTAAATAATAAATATAAACTACTATTGCCTTTTAAAAATAAGCATTTTATGATTTTATGCATAATGATTTATTTGTTGCTGCAAAAGTTAATCCCTTTATTTTTTTTAATTCAACAGTTCATGATAAAATTTGTTTAAAAAACGATAAATAAAACATATGCTAATAAGTAAAAAATTAAACATAAGCATTATAGTTCATAATTTTAGCATCTTACATGAACATACTAAACCCTTTATTTCGTTATAGTTAGCTTTAAGCAATACTAATCCGTGTCACATTCATTTTTATCATAAGTCATTATATAAATATGATAAATAATTAGAAATTTTCTCCTTATAATTACATCTCTCTTTATATGAACAAGAAGGTAATCTTTTGTTAGAATTTATTCTTAAATTTCATGTTGAAAGGGTAGTCCATTATCTCAGGTCGTAAAGGCGTGTACAACTTTCAATGTTGAGGGATCAGGTTCGAATCCTGGGAGGGAAGGTCATTATTTTTGTTAATTTAATATAAAGATTTATAATTTTAATGTTATTATGTTACTTCATATAAAGCTAAAAATACATTTCAATTGGTGCATATAGACTTTAAAAAAACCACTCAAATAATCATGTCCACTTCTTGAGGCCCCATAAATTAGTTGTGCGTATATTGTTTTAAAATTATTAAATTTTAAAATATTGCACTATGTTTGATTGGGCATCCGAAAGTAAAATATATTTATACTTAAATATCAGTTAATATATTATGTAAATTCAAATACTTCCAAGGAATATATCCATTACATCATAACTTAAAGGACTCCTCGTAGAAAACTAAATATTATATTAAAACAACGTCTCCCAGAAATAAGATAAAGGTCGGAGTGCGTAGACTGAACGTTTTCTAATACGAAAACAACTCGAAGCTTGAAGGTGAATTGCTAAAGTTCATCAATGATGCAAGATAATAAAATCTTAACTTGATCAGCCATCTTTTATTCTTCTTCACTCCAAAATCAAGCAAAACTGCTTACACTATGCTACAGAGTATCATTTCACTCATAGTGATATAAAGATATAGAGAGCTTTTTCTCTTCAATAGCAGAGAAACAGCATTCAGCTGTCGCCTGTGTCCTATATACACAAAGTTATAGATATTACGTCATCGTAAGTTGATCAAAGAGATATAAAATTTTGTTTAAGTTGGTACAATGACGAACTTCTCTGAATAATCCAATAACTCTTTATGTCTTTATATCTCTATCATTTCACCTTGCAGCTGACGAGGAGGATCAATTCAAAGATAAGAAGTCAGCCTTTAAAGCGCTAATTTTTCTCCCATGGGCCAACATCCATGTCGTTTACGCATTCTGTTTATGGACAGCTCGTCCTATGTTTTTATACGCAACTACTTCGACTAATATTTAAGAACCAATACACTAAAAAATATAACTAAGCAACTGATCATAATTATTATGTTTCATCGTATGAGTGGATAAAATGTATCATAACTCTGATTATCGAACGAAGAAAATGAAAGAAGGAAATGTTAGCAAATGAAAAGAGAATCACGTTTTTTTTGGTAGGTTTGCGAAGACAATTTTTCGCATCCATCGGTTATGTTAAGAGCCATTTGGATCATTCTTCTTTTACTTAAAAAACAACATAATTTATAACCTACATTTATTTTTATTTCCAAATTACAATTTTTGATACTCTTCAGTGTATGTTATATCAGTTCTTCTATATGCGTCCCAACCCTTATATCAACCAAATAAGACTCAATCAGAAGCCTACATCGACGACTAACGATCAAATTTCATACATGGACATACTTTTCTTTTGTTTAGCCGCATAATATATAGGAAATAACTTTAGAAGGAAAAACTTTAAATATGCATTTTTCATATTATAAGAACTTTATGAATATGTAGGAACATAGTCGAGAAAATCAAGTATGCCTAGTTAGTCCTTTTATGTATATAAAAGTTATAGGTACATATTTTGTGGTATCCTAGTTTGTTTGTGACTGATTTATAAAAAAGTAATGTAATAATGTAGTGCTTGAGAAATAACGAGTAGATACTTTATTTTAAAGCATTGTATTATTTTTCTTAAAGAGCCAATCAATTTCTTTTATCCCTACATTTCTTTTTTCTCAAAAAGATATATAAATATAAATTCCATGATGATGTATGTAATAATTAAATATTCGGAAACTTCAATGAACATAATAACTATTTTGTGTTTCATTCTTGATCTATAATTCCGATGTAATATATATATATATATATATAATTTAAATAGTAAATTTCGTAGTATATTTGTCCGGCATGTATAAATCGATCAAACTAATATATATAATATATATATATATATATATATATATATATATATATATATATATATATATATATATATATATATATATATATATATATATATATAGTCATCATGAAGTAAAAAAACTTATTGCAGGAGTAATTTTTTTATAAGAATATGTTTGTTTCATTAGGACAAATTATATAAACTTAATTACCTGTGCATGCAAACAACTTATAAAGAAGGTAATTGGTAGATAAAAGATCTCAAAAATAGACTGTGGGCGTAGATACAATAGCGTTAGCCATGCATTTAGTGATTGCCCAGCCTTGATTATTATAAAGAATTTTTTAGAAATGAATTGTACATATGTCACTAATTTTAAAGCCGAATATCTAAGAGGATACATTTTCTTCGATATTACAGCGGATGACAACAAATGTTAAGTCGAAGAACGTGCAATAAGCGCCGCATTGAGGAACTGCAAGGCCTATACTGCTCAAAACCTTTCAGCTAACTCATTAATTGAAGAACATAAGCTGAGAGCTATCTTTATTGGAGCGGCTGCCAGATATTTGGCATTATCTTTGAAAATCTCCAATGTCAACAGCCAAGAATGGATCCCTGTAGCTACAATAAGTAAATATGTACCACGCCTCTCGCCTATATTCACCAAATTTCTCCACTTTATTTAAAAAAATACAAGAAATTCAAAACTTCAACGACAATTTACATTTATCTGTTATGTATTTTTTATGACTGTAAGATTGATTGTAGGTCTTCTTTATGGGAGTATGTTTTTAGATAAATAATATGATTTGAAATTTTAGGTCTTAAAGGAAATTAATTTTAAACTATAATGTTTTTTTATGTTTTTATGAAACACATTTTTTCCTTTTGTATATTACATATAGTGTACTTTTTATATTAACTGTTAACATAATTACAACACAGGTAGATAAAAACGATGCTAATACGTATAAAATACAAAAAAAACATTAGAGTTCAAAATTTAGCATTGAAATTGAACAAACAAAAAAAAATTATCTAACTAATAAATATTAAAAAAATAAGCTGTAAAACATATTAAAAACAAGATAATCATGCAAATCTCTTAAAATTCCTGATAATCTTCCTCAAAATTTGGTGAAAGCGAGGACTTGAGTCGGATAGTATTATATCAATTCAGCCGCGAATGTCCATGATGAACCGTCCAACGATGGGATTTTAGTGAAAGGCCGTGTATCTTCCTTAAGCTCCAAGTAGGATCCCTCTGATCTCTCCCAGTCTTAATTTTTATTCTATTTGTATATATCATTTGTTTTTAATAAACCCTTGATCATGAGGAAAAAAATGATAATAAGTTTTTTACATTAAAAAAATCATTGGAATCACTATAAAATATTGTAATTGAAAGCTCACTTTATAATGAACAGTATTATATTATATATATATATATTTAATGATATTATTATCATCAAATGGTGAGTTTCAAAATAACATTTTTTATAGTAATTCCAGTGATTTTTTTACTTTAAATAACTTATAATATATTTGCTCATACATAGTTTTTCTTAAAATTAATCTTTTATCTGCCAATAACCTAGTTAATAAGTTGTTTGCATGCCCATGTGTTTAAGTTTAAATCATTTATCCTAATGAAAGTAATATATTTTGATAAAATATTTTTGACAATGCAAGAATTTTTTTCACTTCATGATGCCTAATGTCAGAAACATGACCTAGAAAAACAAAGATATATTTATATAATGCTATAAAAAGGCCCTGTTGGATATTAAATCCAAAAGACTTTTTAGTAATCCTTTAAGGGGGTCTGGAGTCATGATCTCATCAATATTACTTAACTCTCGCTCTATTCAGTGTGTTATCACTGATTGAGTATAAAAGGTATTTGGGTCACATTAGATTTATAAAAAAACCATAGGAAATAGAAAAGTCATTTTTTTTCTTTTATTTTACAAAAAGCCGAGGAATTACCAGACCCTCCATAATAAATATAGTAATCTTAGAAAAAAGGATTTCAGACTGCTGAAAATATTATCATAATTGCAAGAACTTAATACTCACTATGTTTTTTTCTCTCGATATATCTACATAGTGATATACTATATATAAGCATATGATTTAAAAAGCTACAGTAATGACAAAAATTTCACTTTTTTGATAAAAAGGGCCAATCATTGCATATTTATATTCTAAAACATTGCAGTATATTTTTAATGTAAATATTCTAAAGCGAGTCTAAATTATTTACAATATATATACAGTGTACTCCATCAAATTGTATTTCTTTATTGCAAATAAGAAGTTCTTAAAATAATTGAAATCATTTCTAGGGTTACGCTATTTTGTTCATAAAGAGCAGATATTTATCAACATAAAAAAATTAGCATTGATTGTCGACCATCTTCAATCTGAAAACTGTTTTCTGAACTTGAGAAAAATGAATCATCCTGCAGTTTTTCAAAACATCTTCTCCTTCACTGATAATTTATACTTCACTTCAAGATCAGTGAAAGAGCGGCGAAATCTTACAATCTGATTTAGTTCACAATAGTTATTGATCATTTAAATAAAATTGGTTCCATCCAAAAGAAAAAATCAATGAAAACAAAATTAAGAAGAACAGAAACAGTGATTCAAGAGGTGAAGACTTTCTTTGAAGAAACCCCAGTTGCTCAGAAAAGCTTCTCAACGAAACAATGTTGTGGAGGATCGTACGACATGATCTTCGATTCCATATTTTATCTTTGATTAAAAAAACTTTAAAGTTATTCCAAAAAGTATAATACTTTTAAAATGACATCAAACTCACATCCAAAGTTTTAAAAAAATCCTTGGATTTAAGAATGTATAACTACAGAAATTATACGTACTATCTTACATCGTTGGTACAAGAACATTATCGATCGGAAATCTCTCATTTAAACTGTAAGACTTTTGATATGTTCTGAAGGGACAGTATTGTCTGAAGCCTCTCTATCAATGCATGTCACACCTTTTCTCTCTTGGAAGCAAACTATCTTTGAAGCAGCTCTCAGACAATCTATGGTATTCAAATTATCCTTAAAACCTTCCGGGAAGCCTTAACCATCAAAAACTGCTGCATATCCTTTTTAAAAATAAAACTCAAAAAATATATGAATGTATCGCAGAAAAGTTGAGTATAATATTTATTATATGCAATTACTTAATAATTTCTGCTATGATAAATACATTGAATGTGTATTAAAAATAATATTTATCTGGTCAATAAATTTTGTATATCGATATCATATTAATATTACAATATTCATTGTATTTATTTTCACATGAAATGCTATTGTTACTTTTTTCAATACAATTTTTAATGCTCAAATCATAGAAAGCATCTTCAAATCGTCGTGTACCAAAGCCGTAAACTATCATATAAAATATTTGAAAATATATCAAACAAAGAAAAATGGAGAAAAGAATCACTGGTTCGCTTTCTAAAATATATGATGGAAAAAAAATTACTTTGTAATTACCAATATCTGCAGATTGCATCAAATTTTGGAAGCCCTGTAAGGACTGTGGCAGAATATATAACTTCACTATTCATGCTTTTGTAGAGTGCAAGGCAGTTGGGCTTCTTAAACGATTTGTAGTCCTAAATGTAAAAGGTCTTGGAAAAGAATCTGCAGACAAATACTCCAAAGCAATGATTTATTTGGTATGGGAAACAATGTCAAATCGTCGTTTACAAAAGCCATAAAATTCGCTATTTTGAACTCGAAGGTTTAAATGCGAAAGAAACTTACATCGTGGGGCCCTCTTCATCCGTACGAGCTAAGGAGCGTGCTTCTCTCGGCTGCAGCTAGGTATGGTGCGTTGGAATTGAAGATTCCCTCTCTTCAGAATGAAGGCTGGCTGTATGCGTCTAAGGAGATCCAATATTTTATCCCTCATCTTTATCTCTCAATCATAGCCGAACAATATATATATTTTTTAAATGCTTTAAAAGATGCGAATAGTATATTCAATATTTCTTGTGCGATATTTGAAATGAGCCGATATTATTTATTTGTGTTTTAAGTTCTTATCGTCGTAAAATATGGTTTAGTTCATCTCCAATGCTAAAATTTTAAACTATAATGTTTATTTCTATTTCATTTTAACTTTGGTTTTATGTCTTAATGTACATTCTGTAAAATGCTTGTTAAAGGAAGTAAGAGCAAGTTTATTTATTAGTACTATAACAAATTAAATTTGAATGTATTTTAAAATATAATTAATCAAGTCAATAAATGTGTTTATTAGAAAATACAGTTTAAAAAAATATTATGACAAATATGGCAACATTTAAATTTGTATATCCCTCTATGGAAAGTCTTTTATGGACCTGTACACCTTTGCAGCCTCAAAAGAAATGGTAGTGGACGTGAAAGAGTCTTAGTGGGTCGCGCAGGCATCACTTATGTGTATTAGTCACAGGATTTGACAAAATAAGCGCTGAGACCTACGTCAGGGAGTCCAATAATTGTGAAACGCTGTCTGTATATATATGTATGTTATATATATATATACTTATGACTCATATTTGTTAATATTTTTGAGCCAAAATACAAATCAATAAGAATTAACAGGATTCACCCTATAAAACACTAACATTTTGTTACACATGACTTTAGCCTCAAACATATTAAAATGCACAACAAAAATAGCACCAAAATTAAAAGATACTTCCCTTAAGGCGCGTCCATTAATTGTAGTCATTGACCAAGAAATAAATGAGAATGATGAATCATAATAACCACTATATATTTCAAGGACTGCCCTTTGCTGCAGTCAATATTTTGTTGTATGCTTGTTTAAATGAGGGTTTTAAAAGGAGATATCTCTATACTTTGAGAGATTATCCCTTAATACACTGAGAGTGCATGGCTTAATACAATAATTGTAAAGATAAGAAGTAATATGCCTTACAAATTATTCTAGAACATAGGATTGTTGCTATTTTATCCCGATCGATGTGAATATTTATTCTTGAGTTAACCCAAGATAATTAAGTTGAAAATGTCTTGTTATGTATTATTTACGAAACAACTTCGATTATTATTTAAAGACTGAAATTCCGAAGAAAAAACAAACAATTTCATACATAAATATTATTTTTCTACCAAATCAGATTCTAATATCCTTAAGAAATAACAACATTTCGTATTTACTGACCATTACTAAAAAATGTAATCACATTATATGATAAAAGTATATTTATATGTTTTGTGTAATTGGCATGAACGTCGGATAATAAATAATAATGTTCACTGACCCAATCAGTTTTATATGCAATCACATTCTATTAACACTATTTGTAAGACGAGGTTTAATTTCTTAAATTGACATAATTTAAATCTATTTGTAAATTTTATTCATGGCACACTCATCCAAACTCAGTATGATGTTGATAATGACATATTACAATAATAACCTTGATGTAATCGGAGAGTTTTTATTTGAAAAAAGCTCAAGCTAATTTTCCATAAAAAACTTGATAAAAACCAATTATCCAATATTTTTTCCATTGTATATTAACGAAATACTGGATCTAAAGTGTAATATGCAGGGTATGTAAAATAACCAAATTTTTGAAAAACCCCGAAAAAACCGGGTTTTACCGTGTTTTTTTCGAAATTGGGTTTTTCATTACACCATTAATTAGCTAATAGCTAATACCTAATTAATGGTGTAATGAAAACCCCCAAATTTCGAAAAACCCACGGTAAAACCGGGTTTTTTTCGGGGGGGTTTCAAAATTTTGGGTTTTTACATACCCTGGTAATATGCCAAAAACATATATTTTACTCCGCTTGGTCACTCCTCTAATCCTAACTTATATTACTTTATATGTGTTAAAAGTTGATATCATATAAACGAAATTAATTGAACTCTGCTTCTGACATATACCCGAGATAAAACATAATCTTTCCTTCATTAGAATGGTTTTGTAGTAGTTTATGACGCAATAAGTGTGTGTAATCAAGTATATTTGCCATCGGCATATTAGTTATATATGTAACTAGTCTAAAATAATATAAAATAAAAACAGTAAAAAATGGTTTAAAAGAAAAAACTAAGAACAATAAAAAAATAAAATATAGCATGGAATTATGGGGCACGCTGGTCAATGGCCCTAGCTGCGGTCCTGGCAGCGGAAGTTAGTGAACTCCAAGGCACTAGATAAGTTCCAAACAGATTGCGTGACATGCAAAGTAGTCCGTCTATGTATATGTATATATATATATGATTTTTACTACATATAAAAAATGAATTTCTTATTCGTAACCTAAGGATTGATTTGTTCAAAGTAGGTCATATATATTGTTTACTCTGTAAAATGATTCAGGAATCTCCATAATACCAAATAAAACATTCCAGAAATATTTACATGAATACCAAATTTTGTGTCATGTCTACTGTATAAATAAGGACCTTTTATACCGTATATAATATATGCAATCTACATAATAAGTGTTGGACTATGGTATGAGTTATTGTCTCATAACTTAATAGAGAGCTAATATTTTTTTAATTTAGACAATAATTGAGACCATTTCATACTTATTATATTAGTTTATATAAGTAGATAATTGCGTATTGCACAATGGTGAAATCAAAAAAGGTTTTTAGAAGAACAATAACCTTATTTAGACCTTATATATGTTTCATCATTATGACATATAACAAACTCTCTTTCTGTCGATTTAGTTGTTGTAATAGCATTTCAATATTTCCAAAACAGATAGTCGGGCAAATAATTAACTGATATACTTCTTATTTAAGAATAAATTGTATTCTACTTTTAAGCGTGTAACGATTATTATATACAGACTTTAAAAAGAAGTATTTTCTTGCAAACATTTGATGAAAACTATTTTTATATTTGTTGACTTTAGTTAATCTTTTTTCGTTAGAACTTGTTTTAGATTTGGTGATAGGTAGTATGTATACTTAGCTAACATTATAATATTTGCGAAGGAATGATCATGGCAAATCCAAGCCATAAAATAAAATATAGCCAAAATGTAGTACGGCCTTTTGGATATTATGATTATTTTTTTTTTTCAATTCTAATACGTATCAAATATTTATTTGGATTATTGAAATACTATATATAGAAATGATTAAAGTTCTCAATTGAATTCAATTTAAAATTTGAAAATTATTATTTTGGACGAGAATTTTTTTATAGTTAAAATAAAAAAGTTATTATTTTTGTTTTTGAAAACTATGAATCAGTAAATAATAAACTATGCGAAAATAAATAATTATAGAACTTCTTGTAAAATCAATTATTGAAATTAGCAAATACATTCTTCTTTAAATATATATTTACGCATAATAATTTTGAACACACGATTAATTGAAAATTCTTCTTATTCGAATGTATATTAAAATGTTACCGGAACCCTCTCCCGTCCCTCTACGCCGCCCCAGTCGTGAAAAATCCGCCTCGGAAGGCTCATAAGGACCCCGTGACGGCGGAGGTTTGCACTCTCTGAGTGTATATATGCCTCTAGTTGAGCATGTAACGAAGATATGCTTTTAACTATGATAATACTAACAACAAGAATATACCGTACTTTTTGAGTTATCCTGCTGACAAACAAACCAACAAAACTAACAAACCAACCAACAAACCAACGCCTGTGAAAACAATACCTCCTTCGGCGGAGGTAATAAATCTCACGCTAATGAAAAAAAATGAATTTTTCAAGTAATATCGTTATCATGAAGACTGTATGAAGGTTTTTTAAACAACTCAACTGAAAGCTCAACTCAGCCTTCAATTGTATCCTACAATCGAATTATTTTCTAAATACGGGACTGCATATACTTTTATACTTCTTTGTATTTAAAGATAATGCTTACATATAGCGGAAGTCTCTCATGGGAATTTTTGCTATTAAATGCGAATGTTCTTTATCTTTGTTCTTTATTGTGAAGAAATGTTGAGAATATTAAGTTAATATATACATATATATGGTTTCGTGTTTCATAAATTGAAATTTATGATCTGGGAGGTAGGAAAGGAATCATACCCTAGAGAATAACTTTTTAAAGTTTCTTAGAAAAATTACCATTTATAAAAACATATCTTTATATTTTTTTGTGTGCAAAAGTACAAGTCCCAAAAGTTTGATCCCTTCACTCAATCAATTAACAAAGGTATACCTTAAGGATCTAATTATGAAATAATCTAATAGAATTTTTGCGTTGGAGTATGTATATATTTAGAAAAATTGAAATATATATTTAATGAAAAAACTAAAACTTGCAATAAAAATCTAAGTATATAGTTTGAATCAAACAGAGATCCATCTCTTAACATTGAGAACACCATTTTATTTTTACAAATTTTAAAACCGAAAGAGAGGTTTCTTCACCCTGACTTTTCACATATTCAAAAATGTCTTCGTTACTTAGTTCAAATGTTTCGTATGTTGATGAAATAAATATTTAAATAACTAAAATAACAAAGGTTAAATACATCCACAAAATGATAAAGTTCGGACTCTCAAATTGAATTTTTTTTTTGTTAAGATGTTATTTATTAGCTAAAATTCATACAGTGTAAAAATATAAGAATATACTACAAAGTAGGAGATAAAAAACACAATATTTTAGACAGTTACGTTAAAAACAAAACATAAACTAAAGGCATATATACACTCAGAGAGTGCAAACCTTCGCCGTCACGGGGTCCTTATGAGCCTCCGAGGCGGATTTTCACGACTGGGGCGGCGTAGAGGGACGGGGGAGGGTTCCCCTCGACGGAAATTCCGGCACCCGATTTCACAGCACAGCGACATCTATTGGCAGAGTAGGCTACTTGAAATATTTATTAGTATTTAGGTCATTTTGCATCTTAAAGAAGCACTCAGAGATGCCATTATTTAATCACTTGTTCCTTTTGGCATTTCCAACAACTCCATAAAGTTTCATCCGAATCCGTTCTGTACTTTTTGAGTTATCCTGCTGACAAACAAACCAACGCCAGTGAAAACAATACCTCCTTCGGCGGAGGTAATGAACATTATAATTCAAAATTACTGTCCATACCATATTAATTGATCATTTATTTAAAAAATATATATTAATTCGAATTATGTACAATATTTTTTTTATTAAATGAAAAACATCTTTATCATATCCATAAAATTTACTGAAATTAAAATTAAATGATTTCAAATTTTGAATTCTTAAAACTAAATCTGATGGATCAACCGGAATGGCATTAAAGACGCAAAACATGTGACTTCTGGGGCAACACAGTACGGCACCACAATATTCGATTCTACGTATCTTTGATACACTACTGCTGTGTTTTGGAAATTCATATATGTTGTTTGTTTTACGAATAAACTTAGAACTTTTTATGTTTCCAGTTTTTTTTACTGAATGTTAAAGTAGACTGCAATGGCAGCCATTATATTTTATATCCGGACAATTTACATCAAAGCACAGTTTTTTACGCCCTGGGTTAAATAAGAGATATGGTATCAACGCATCTGTGCAACATTTTAGTTCATTTCGAATTACGTTTTTGCTTGATTATTGTTTAAATACATTTATTGACGGCGATAAATTGAATTTTAAATTATGGAAAATTCAACGAAAAAATATTAGATTAAGACTAAAAATATTATCTTTTAGGCAAATTTGTTCAGTATGATTTCATTTTCAGATAATTGGAATACAATGCATTTGCTCAAAAAAATATTTCGAGCTTTTATGATGCACTGAATGTTGACTTGGGGTTCAAATAATATTATTTTATGTCCTAAAGAATTTTCAAATTTATATTTGGGTCCACATAGTAATGAAGTTAATTTTATTACAACAAAATACAGTAAATTTTATATAAATTTCGTTCTACAAGATTAGTCCCTCCACATAATATTGTAAAGTGTTTTAGTGATTTTTTAAATATGTTAGTGTAATGATGTTAAAAATTTATAATGTAACCAATTGGATGGAAAATAAATTGTTGTACTGAGGTACCAAAAAAAATGTAAAGAAGATGAATGCCGGCATTGCAGAGGATATAAGTAATAATTACTCATCTATTCAAGCATTATGTGTATCTAAAGTTAGTCTCGCGTACTTCTCTTCCTAAAGTGATTATAGATACTAATGTATATAATACAAAAAAGATACCCATAATGAAGTAACATTATCAAGGCAGTATGGATTCGGAGTATAATTATATTGACTTAAATAATTATCATTGAGGCACTTACAACTTCAGTGGCGTACCCACTTGGTAGGGAGACAGCTACTTTTGCATGTCACGCAATATCTGTGTGGAACTTGTCTAAGGCCTTGAGGTCGGCCACTACCCTTCACACAGCCAGGACCGCAGCTAGAGCCATTGGACGCAGCGTCCCCATATAATCCATTCTGCATGGGCATTTTGTTTTTATTACCTCCGCCGAAGGAGGTATTGTTTTCACTGGCGTGGTTTGTTGGTTTGTTTGTTTGTCAGCAGGATAACTCAAAAAGTAAGGAACGGATTCGGATGAAACTTTGTGGAGTTGTTGAAAATGCCAAAAGGAACAAGTGATTAAATTTTGGCATCTTTGAGTGCTTCTTTAAGATGCCAAATGAGCTAAATACTAATAAATATTTCAAGTTAGCTTACTCTGCCAATAGATGTCGCTGTGCTGTGAAATTGGGTGCCGGGAGCGTCTTCCTCTTGAAATTTCCGTCGAGGGGAGCCCTCCCCCGTCCCTCTACGCCGCCCCAGTCGTGAAAAATCCGCCTCGGAAGGCTCATAAGGACCCCGTGACGGCGGAGGTTTGCACTCTCTGAGTGTATATATGCCTCTAGTTTATTTTATATTTTTATATAATTTTTAATTTTTTTGTTTCTTTATTAATTTATATTTTAGACTAGTTACAAATGTAACTAATATGCCCAATGACAAGAAATATACTCGATTACACTCTGCTCACATAAAATATTTTTTTTTCATAATCACGTTTATATTTGATTTTCCTTGTTGATGTTTTTGTATAAAACAACAGATGCTCATTTATATCTAACATATTAAGTAGATATTGATTATATATATATATTTATATATATCAGTAAACGACCAGGACACTTTTTTATCGGGACCCGGACAAGGCCTAGACTTTAATATATTTTCGTTCCTTTGTAATTCTGAAAGTGACGACGTTTTTAGAAATAATTTACTATAAATTTTAATATAAAAAAATTCTCGAAGAAAGTGACGACGTTTTTTAGAAAAGAATTTTTTTTTAAATTAAAAATTTTGTTTTATAAAACGTAGACACTTTCAGCATGACAAACGAACGAAAATATTAAAATCCGGCCTGGTGATTTTTAGACACCGGGCCGGGCCGCTCAAAAAACAGCCGGGACCCGGGCCGGGTACTCGGTCGTTTCGTTATAAATATATATATATATACCGGGTGCGGGACAGAAATTGCAACACTTACAAAAATTCGATTGAGATTACGAGAGGTGTCGAACAAAATGTTCCAATAAAAAAATCGGTGGAAGTGCTTATGTTTATGCTTTTATGTTAATATCCTTTTCCTCTGAGAATACGCAGAGAGATGGAACTAGACCGTCGAGTTAAAGTGTCGACGTTTCTTGGTGCGGGTAATACTCCAACCGAGATTGCCAAGCAACTAAACGTGGCAAGATCCACCATTTACCGCCTCAAGAAGAAGATGGACATTAACCAAGGGGTCGAGAGGAAATCTGGAAGTGCTGGCAAATACAAATTGGAACCACAATTCCTTTGTGATGTGATCCAATGGCTCCAACCACCAGCATGAGAGCTCATGCCAAGGACCTTGGTGTTGGTGAGAGTAGGGTCAGGAGGGCTGTCAAAGAGTGTGGTGGCAAGTCCCTAGTGATGTTGGAGGGACCATTATTGACACCTCAAATCAAAGTGGCTCATCTCCAACGTTGTAAGGTTCTGATCAATGACCTGAAATCTGCACCAGCTGTAAGGATCATCATCTTAAGTGATGAAAAGAACTGGACTGTGGATCCGCTCAGAAATAAAATAAATGACCGGTTTGTATCCTTTGAAGATGTTGAAGAAGACCTTAAAACAATTAACACTATCAAACATCCAGCCTCAGCCATGTCTCTGGTCTTTGTGGCTTCAATGCCATTGATTTGGTTTCCCCGAGGCTTTCGCTTGAATGCAGCCACGTACATTGAAGAGCTGCGCACCAAATTTTTGCCTTGGGTTCAGGCAACATTTCCAAACCAAGAAGTTGTGCTCCAAGACTTATATTAACGCTTAATATTTTTCATATTTTTCTGATCGAATCCTTTTAACAGACACAGAGGGGTGTAAAAAATATACTAGGTAAGTGTTGCAATTTCTGTCACGCACCCGGTATATATATATATATATATATATATATATATATATATATATATATATGTACAGGGCTGTGCAGGTAAATTTGGAATAAGTTCACAGCCATCCAGATTAATAAGGAGAGGTTCTAGAGAAATATTTATTAAGCAAAAATACACATTTGACAATTATGGTCAACTTTTATTCAATGTGTCCTCCTCCAGCTTCCACCACAGTCTCCACACGGGACCTGAATGCCTCACTGACCTGGACACCTCCGCAGCCTCCAAGGACATGGCCACAGACGTGGAACAAAAGAGGAACAGGCAGAATGACAGGTGGATCTGTAGGGAGGCTTCTGAGGTCCCCATGGTCTTCAGGACAAAGAACCCGGCTGCAGTGATGGTCTGGGTGTCATCAGCAGTGAGGGCCACGTCATGCCGCCACACTTCTTTGAGCCCAAGCAAAAGGTCAACCAGGAGGTGTACTTGGAGGTCCTCAGTAACGTGGTCAAGCCTTGGATAGACACTGTGGCCTGTGGGAGGAAGTACACCTTTCAGCAGGACTCTGCCCCCGCCCACAAGGCCAAGACTGTGCAGGCATGGCTCAAGGAAAACGTGCCTTACTTCTGGGATCCTCAGACTGGCCATCCAACTCCCCAGATCTCAACCCTTGTGACTACTACCTGTAGGGGAAGTTGGAGGGGGAGGCCTGTGCGACCACCACAACTCTATGGAGGCCCTTAAGTCGTCCATCACGTCTGTGGCCATGTCCTTGGAGGCTGCGGAGGTGTCCAGGTCAGTGACGGCATTCAGGTCCCGTGTGAGACTGTGGTGGAAGCTGGAGGAGGACACATTGTATAAAAGTTGACCATAATTGTCTAATGTGTATTTTTTGTTTAATAAATATTTTTCTAGAACCTTCCTTATTGATCTGGAGGCCATAAACTTGCTCCAAATTTACCTGCACGGGGCTGTATAATGGGATTTTTCTTGAACTGGAGAAATGGGACAAATGGATGTAAATAATATAAATAGAGTGTATCATTAAATAGACCTTACTTCACTCATTGCTATTGAGGTGATAATAGCAACTCAGGGATAAGAATACCATCCTTCAAAACATCTTTCTCTCCGAAGCAGTCATTTATCGGTCTTCTCAAATATACCCAAGGACAATTGAAAAACAAGGTACTCTCTAAGTGCCAAGACAGATAACTTTTCGCTTGCCGACGATTTTTGATGAGTCACACGGTATGCGGGAAGAATAACATTTATTGAAGCACTTATAACACTTTTTAAGTAAATAAAGAGGTCCAAATGCACATAAATCCTCTCAAACCAAAATAAATATCAAGCAGCAGAAAAACGCCTGTTGCTCTATATGTACATAAGTAGGCCAGTTTTTGATCCATGTATTAATGTGTTTCTTCTCGCTGACGTCATCAAAAATCTATTGTCGCAATATATATTTTGATACGTCATAAATGAATATAACGATAGTAATGTTATACCTGACTTTTCACTATAAATGCAAACATGAATAACCTGGTAGTCTTTAAATTTCTTGAATATATTATTGATGATTAAATAAAACAACTCCCACGAGCATTTTAACTACTTCAATATAAAAGGAGGTAGTTGTTTTTTTGCACTCTTTAAATATATTATGAAAGTTGTAAGAAGGTGCAATCATCATAATATAAATGCAAAGGAATATGGCAAACAAAAGACTCCAAGAGTCTAAAAGGGATATAAATATTCTTTAAAGGGAAAGGAAAGTTTTTGTAAACTCATAAGATTTTTATGACCCATTTATCGACGGATATGGACAATCTAATAACTTTAGTGTTTGTCTATATTGAGTTTAGTACCTATATTTATATTAAAACTTTTTTCGTAGAAGGAATATGAAAAAAATTACCCTAAAAAATTAAAATAAATATATTTTTTTCTCATGACGCCATTGTGTATTAAATACATATATATGCCATTATTTTTTTCCCTTAAGTAGACTTTATTCAATTAATATTCATAGGTTGAAATGAAAGAGTCATTCAAAGGATTGACAATGTCATGCATGTAGGTCTGCTAAGAAGAGATAATATTTTTTTAAGGATGCAAATCCTCCCTTTTCTTCTAATTGATGCATTGTAGCATAATAGCAACTGTTTTGAGTACCTTCTCTTCTCTTCTTTCAACAATCACTTTGCAAAAAAAAGAACACCTTTCCTCAACCCCTAACCACAGAGAGTATCAATCCCCTCGTTCCTAACGATTAACCTTTCCTCCCCATATCTGATTTGTGGAAATCATTAACAACTCCCTTAGTAGATTCCTTATCATTGTACATCCCCTTAAAACAAATAGTTTTCCTAATAGAATATATATATTTCCATAAAATGACCAAACGCCGATTCATCTCATCTTTGATTGCCCGACTATAATGGAAATGAGATGGCTCTCGAGGGAGAGATTAAAGAAAATGTCGTTGGGGGATTATATTTTTAAGGTTTATACATACTTATGTGATTTTCAACAACTTTTTGAATCGTAAAAATCGTAGCTCCTAGATAGGTTAACAGCTGGCTAATACCCCTTTGAGTTCTTGTGGTATGGGTTCAGTCCGGGAGTTAGTCAAAATATTTACATGTAAGTAATACATTTGGAGTTTATCTTTTATTCCAGCTTCTTCTTATAAAACTTTTGAAATTCTTTTATATTTTACCTAACAATATGAGCCGCCCAAGATGGAGCAACAACTGTTGTTTTTTTGTAAAAGGAACGTCCTTCCTGAAAAACACGAAACCTATCCTTATTAAAATAATACGCATTGCTGCGCTTTATTTAACCTATATATATATATATATATATATATATATATATATAATAAAAGCTTTTATAAGTTTGCTGTATGGTGGCGCTAAATATAACATAACACTGCTTCTCTAAGACACTGACAAATCACTTATAAGGTTATATTTGTTAGATGTACATATATCTTAATCTATAAACAACATGGATACATAAGAGATAATTATATTATGCTACCTATGTATACATTTACATTGAAGAATGACTATAATTTAATATTGTATTGTTAAAATATGCAATATAAACTACTTACATAGTCCCTAAAGGTATATATCTAAAAAGCAAGCTTTTTATAATAAGTATGTTGAACTTCATACTCTGGGACTGTCACCTTAGTTTCTTTGACATTCAAATTTACATGTGTTTTGGTTCTGAAGATTTTTTACGTGAAATCCTCTTTGTAACATGTTTTGAAATAAATGATTCTGAAAAATGAACCCCTATCAGTACCAACATATCCTTTCTATATATCTGCTGGTGTTTATATTGTATTTGGCACGTAATAATATTAAGAAGATTCATTTTTCAACTAAAGAAAATTTAATTATAAGTTATCCACAAGAAAGTTAATTGTCATTTTGGCTTAAGCTTTTATGACAGTTAGAGTTATATAATTAAGTCATGTGAAAAAGCGATAAAGAAGCTTTATTTAACTTGGTACTTGGCCCCTTCGACTTTCGATGTAAAATATTGCATCAACGAGTAGAAGTCCTTTCATGAAATCAGTTGAATATTTTCTTAATATGTTTCCAACTTTTCTATAGAATCCCTTTCAACCTATTTATATACAATGGAAAAACTGCATTATTGAACAAATTAATTTAGTCAAACTACCTATATGTATTACAATCCAGTGACCAGGACAATTATTTCTGATATATTATTGTGAGAAATATGATTAAAAAGGACGTGAGAACTCAACACAATGATTTCAAGAAATAAAAGTAGAGCCTATGTTCCAACAACCAAAGGTAATTCGAAAGACTAATTTTAAAGCTAGTATGCTTATTTATAATTTCATTGAATACGCAAATAATCATTATGTTTCTTCTCAACTGTCCTCATTTGTTTTATTCTCTGTTTTAATAGATTATTTTATTTAAAAATGCACGATTTTCGCAGATTACTGAAATAAATGTTTTATACTGATTAAAATATATTCACTGCAGTAAAAAGTTGTATATTATTCAACCTTAGCGGATATATAAAGCATCAATCTTTCTCTAAAACGTTGAAACAGAGAGGAAATTCCGAAATTAGACAAAATTAACGAATCCTATCATTGGACTCCTTCAATATATATATTAATATTAATTCAATAACTAGAAGATTATAAACAATATTTTACACTAATGTGTTTATTAATCTAACCAAAAGGTGAAAAAAATAATCACACTCAGTGAAAGAATGTATATTTATTAGTTTATGCCGATAATAGGTAAACGGCGCGATTATCTATGAGAAGTTGAAGGAGAGCGAAAAATCTACTCACGGAATAAATAATGATGAATATTCTATTTAAAAACTTGGAAATCTCCCTTTGAAATTCCTCCGCCTCTGTTGCGTTGTCTCATTAATCTAACAGCCCCTGTGAGACATGACTGTCACAAGGTGGTCTGCATGTTTATATAAAGGATACTACTCCCCTTTTCCAATATTGTCTTATCCTTTTGTAAACGACGTGTATATGTGTTTTATTGATAATATTTTTCCTCAAAAGAAAAATGCCACTTAAGACGAAAGTAAATATTAGGATATTTTACTTGAGCCTCTCTTCAGAGGCACATTTTTTTGTATGGGACAAGAAGAGTTTTTCTGCATGTTCTATTACGCAAGAAAATGTCATGGTTAACTAATAAATGTCCATGCTTTCATCAAATAAACTACAATCAAAATATTATGGTATTATCTAAGTGATTTTATAAAAATAAGGGATTTAAACTAGATTAATGAAGAAGTGACAAAGGTTAACAAATAAAAGATCACTCGACTAGAGACATCTTATATATGTATATAATAAATATATATTACATATATATTTATTATATACATACATAAAATGTATATATATACTTATATATATACACATATACGGGGAGTACACGTATAATCCGGACTAATTAAAACAAATTTGAAATGTTGATAACTTATTTATTTATCAATATTTTTCAACAACTTTTTGTTAAATGAAAGCACACATATATAGATATTAATTTTTCAATATAGCCCCCATCAGCGGCGACTACCATCTCGAGGCAGTGCCTGAAGCGACTGCAGGCCTTGGCGACGACGTCTTTCTTCATATTGGCGAACTCCTCCACGATGGCGGCCCTGAGGGAGTCGAGAGTGTTGTGAGCGTGCTTGTTGGTCTTGTTCTCGACTATGCCCCAGAAGAAATAGTCGAGGAGGTTGCAGTCAGGGGAGCTGGGGGGCCACAAGTGCGGGCTCCAGTGGTAGGGGAGGTTCTCCAACAGCCACGCCTGGTCCCCTCCGTCAAGATTATCCTGTGCCTCTTCTTGTACGAACTGTAGCTCAGGTCTTTGTTGATTGTGTTGGCGATGGTCTGCTTGGAGCAACCCATTTCGGCGGCCAACTTGGCGTAAGACTTGTTGCCGTCCTCGTTGACCCTCCTCTTCACCTCGGCGACAAACTCGTCGGTCCTGGTGGCCCCCAGAACCGAGAACGCTTTTTGCGATGAGCATCATTCTTTTTGAAAGAGTTCCAAGCCTTCCACTGGTCGTAGACGGTCGACTTGGGTAGTTGAAGAACTCTTTCACCTCCTTTGGACTCCTCCCGGCACGGAAGGAAGCGAAAATCGCATGCCTTTCTCCTCTTCCATGGTTAAATGTTGACTGATTTTCAATCTGTTTTTTTTTGGCAGATATATAAGATGCAAGCGCAGTAACGTACATATGTACGTTACAATATCTCAAAAAACAAAGACGACATAACCGATCAAAGTTAGTCCGGATTATACTGTATATATATATATAATATATATCTATCTATCTATCTATATATATATATATATATATATATTATATATATATATATATATAGATATATATATTTGAAGCGCATTTACATAAAAATATTGCAAAATATACATTAAAAAATGTAAATGATATGATAAACATTGATATCCATATTTTATATAATATATTTATATCCATTTTTCTAAAGATATTTTTTTATGATTAAATTCAATTTATTTGCAAATGTCATATTTAAAATGAATTCCTGTCATCTTCCTTTGAATATGGACAAAAAATATTTACATATTATAGGTTCAAGTTGAAATAGACTCCTCATATAACTTGTTTACAATTTATTCATATTCTCTGCATGAAACTAATTTGAGGTTGTTTGTCTCAAAAAGAAATAATAATTTAAGGAAATGCAATAGCTCTCTATGTCAAGATCCTTTATTCGATATACTAATAATTAAAATGCTCTATAATGCTTATTTTATCCACACAAATGCAATTCTTTCGAACCAAGAAGGGAAAAATATTTTTTTTCTCCTCTTAAAACCTAAGATCTTTTTGTTAGAATATAATATTGATTATTAAAATAGACAAGCTATGGTATAAAAAATACTGAATAAATGATTAATAAATCTAATTATACATAATTAACAGAAAAAACTAGATAGTTATGATATCTACTGTTTTTTTGTCATTATTTGGCAGTAGAGTGACTAAAATTCATAAGCAAAAAATGTTAGCAAATGGATTCACATACTCTTGCCTTTAATACTTGTTGGCTTGAAGACAAACCGTTCAAGGCAATTGTAAACCAGAAAATGTTTTGTGTCATTATTTATTTTTTGGCTTATAATCGACTGAATTAAATCTTTTACTCATTTATTGTTTTAAATTTTTACATATAAAAAGTAATTTAAATCAGTACTTAAAAACCTAAAAATGTACCAGCTAAAAGTATATTTATCTATGTAAAAGTAATTAAACCTAACAATAAAGTCATCATGCTAAAAAACATGTTCCTTCTATTACTCCATCAACCATTTAAATCCACAGAACCCATTGATACAATGAGGCAAGGATTATGAATGTAGAGAAAGCATTTATTAGTCAGTTTTGCTTTATCCTTACAAAACCCTCAAATTTATAGTAAAAAATGAACAAAAATAGTCTTCAAAAGAGTTATTTAGCATCTTCTTGCATATAATGTTTTTTATAGACTTTTTAAAGTAACCCACCAGAATAATTTTCAAAAATAGCTTTTTACCTCATGGAAAATTCTTTATAAACCATAATTTCAAAGAACAAAGTATTTTTAAGAAATAATGTGATCGTAGGAGCTTTATTGAGTCACTGTATAAAGATTCAATTTTACAAGGTATTTAAGCCTTTAAGCTCAGGGCAAAATCTAGAGATTCCTCATGCACAAACAAAAATATTGGTTAAAATATATGTGGGTTTTAATTTATGAACCATTCGCAGAGCGACATTTTGATCGAGGAATAGTAATTGCCTCATTATGACATTTTTAACAAGTAGCTACGAAGTTACAATTTTTTTTAGTAATATTGAAAGACTTTAGAAACCGTTTTATATGAAATTGAACAAAGTTTAAAACTTACTTTTTTCGAAAATTTGTAAAAGAGATTAAATATATCGGAGAACAAGCTTAAAGCAGTATAAAAAAGTCAACAAAAGTCAAAGGGGCATTATCTATAGAGTGAGCCTGTCTTTTCTTAGATTCCTCTTAATATTTGTTGACAAAGAGAGAGTTTCGACAGCTTATATATCCAATTCAATGTAATTTGTATAAAATAAAGTGACATTTGTATAACGTGGATTCCCTCCTTCGCAATTCATCACTTCATTTGTTTTGTCATATTATTTTGACATACTTTTGATTGATAGGCCTAAAAAAAGTCCGTTTAATAAACATTTTCGAAACATAACATGACAAAAATATAATTAAAAATGATATTAGGCTATATTATTGTTCCTCGTTTAAGTCAGTAAATTTGTGTAATTTGAAATTGAAAACATATTAATTACAATTTACACATAAATATTTTCATCATTGTTTTTTTTTTTTTTGCTTTTGATTAATTCTACATATTTAATACGACTTTTACATTATTCACTTGGTTTGAATTAAATACGATGTGAAAAGCATTGTTGCATATTGATCCAATATGCAATATATATTATTGTATAATCAAATTTAAATACATATGGAAATCTAAAAATAAAGCTATACTAAATTTTGAATGCATATAAAAATGTAAAAAATTGAACTAAATAAATGCAAACATTTTTTTGAAAATATTGATTATTTGCTTATATACATATAGATATATATATATATAAGGTTTTAATCTAAAATGCACTGGCTCAGAAGCATTATTTGTTTCGTTATGCGACTGTATTGAACATTAGTGGGCAACCTTTAAATTGATTGTTTAAATGTATAATATTAACATACTTTAAAATATAGGTTTTAGTATTCATTATTTATATATATAATTATCGGACTATTAATATGATTCCATTACATCATTGTAAGAAGTGTATAATTATACCAAAATAGTATAATACTCCACTCGGAGGGAGACCTTTGCATGCCACGCAATATCGGTGTGGAACATGTTTAAGGCTCTGAGGTCGGCCACGACCCTTCATGCTGCCAGGACCGCAGCTAGGGCCATTGGACCCAGCGTGCCCACATAATCCATGTACGTTTATTTTATTTGTTCTTAGCTTTTTCTTTTAACAAATTTTTAGTGTTTTTATTTATTTATCTATTTAGACTGGTACAAATGTAACTAATATGTCCAATGGCAAAATATACTCGATTACACACACTTTAAAGATAATTAAATCTTACCATTCAAGTTTTTATGTATTCGCTAATCAAACTTATAATTTCTGATCATATAACAACTGTTTACGTAATAAAAAAGTCATTCAGTGATAAAATATGTTGTATAATAATCTTTTCCTAACCGTTTAGAGCTCTTTAAAAAAAATGTGTCCGTGTTTTAAATTATATTTCTTTGTAATTATTTGAAGCATTGTTCTTTTACAAAAATAACTTCAAAAAAAGTTTTTTTATATTTGATAGTTTCTATGCTTTCAAATAGTCTCAATAATCCCATTACCCACAGAAAAAATGCTTTTTGCAACCATATTTTAAAAAAAAATGTTATAGGCATTCATCATAGATACCAACATATTTTATGGAATATATTTATGCTTACCTTGAGTGTTGGGAATTCTTTGTTTTGATATAAGAATCCTCCTTTGGACCTCACGTCAAATCGAGGGAGGGAAGTAAACAGAAAAGCCCCTAAGCCGTTAAAGGAATGGACTTTTAATATATCTTTTAGGCGGGAAACTTTTTCTGGAGGGGAAAGAGAACTTCTCTCTCGATGGGAAGATGGGAAGAACGGACGCACAAAAATGTTTTGGGTAGGGGAGATGGAAGGGAGGAGAAGGATAATGAAGAAAATCAAGCAGTGAGTTAAGTCACTTTAAAAAAGCGCAAGATACATAAATGAACGGATGATGATGATGCTTCAGTTTGACTTTTTTTTGAGTGAAAGATACAAATGGCCTTAGTTTAAATATAACAAAGGGATATATACACATACAAGTCCTATGTGATACATCCTTTATGACTCAAGAATAATAGTAAAAAGCTGGCGCACGAGCAAGGTGACAAAAGTTTTTCCCCTAGGGTCATGATTAGTTGAAAGAAAAGGAATAATAATAAAAAAGAAGTAGGTAATAGCTGATAAGAATATTATCCTTAAAAACACAAATTGTCTCTTTGACTACATCCATGTCATTATCAAATCATGGACATTTACCATATAAAGCAATTCATCATACTCGACAAAATAATATGATTCTATATTTTGTTTCATTATATCGAATGATAAATATGATCACCACACTAACTACAAGGCAAATAAAAATAAGGAGCTCGATAGCCGTGCGTGTTAAGGCGTGTCCAACTCTCAATGTTGGGGGCGCAGGTTCGAATCCCGAGAGGGGATGGTCATTTTTGGTCTACCTCATTGATAAGATCCTAGGTTCGATAGACTAATTATAATGCTATAATGCTTATTTATATCAATCGGATGCAATTCTATCGAACCATAAAGGCAAAAAAATAAATAATAAATAAATAATAAAATAAAACTGGGCTACCAACTGAAAGAGATTATCATTGCAACTGATATCAATGTAAAAATTGGCATGTGTTATTTCAATTAGTATTTTTTTAATAAGAAATACTTAATTCAGTTAAAATGAACTAATACATACGTAATATATTCTTATGTTGCTTATATTCATAGAGAGTAATCTATTGACCCTGAGCAGGATTATATCGGAGAGGTTCCCAAGTTGTTTGTCATCAATTTTATAAAAATATTAAAGATATAATATATATAAATATATTTATTTATTTATTCGTATATTTCCATTTTATTCGTATGTTCAATAAATGTATATTTTTTTATGATTGTATGCAATATATTAAACTCATTGATGGATAAAATAAATTATAATGTTTATTTTATGCTATACTTGCGTATGTAAGGAAGGTTGAAAGTATTCATAATATTTTTTTAAATGTACTCATCTTTACAATCATATTTGTTTTCTGTAGGAGAATAAACTTATAATCGAAAAAAAATTGAGAAATAAAGGAAAAAATCGATACAAACATAAATACATTTTTTTTGTTAACATAAAACTCCTATTAACCTCAATAAAAATGCTACTTAAATTCAAATTAAAAAGAGATACCTTAGGTTTTGAATGAAAAATACAGATAGATATGTTGTTAGCACAGATTGTAAATTATTTGTTTAACAATACGCACATTTAAGACTAATCACCTTCGAATTTAGTAGTTTTTTTCTTGTTGAGTCCAATTTTTTGATTTGTTATCAGCTGAATATTTTGTATTGATTCCGTACAACAAGACAGCGTCGAAAACGGAACTTTAAAAGTATATAAAATAAGTGATTCTCTCGGATCACAAAGAAGTTCCCGAGTGGCAAATTTTAAACTCTAGCCAGATTGCCAAAGCATTGGGTATAACCGCAAAAATGTTGCTGCAGTCATTAACAGAGGGATTACAGACATCCCTAGGAGAATCTGGAACAAGACAGTAAGGACTTGCGAGGTTGTGGAAGCTGTTCAAGACACCATCGACGAGAGAAGAGGCAAGAACACCGGTTCCGACTGACTAGGGATTTTGACGAATCAAAACGAACCATGGACCGTTTTGTGAGTCCGAACTCAACTAAAGGTTTATAAAAGGATTTCAAGACAATCCTTGGAGAAAAGGGACAAGGAAAATGGTTGAGAAGACCAAGAAGTTGCTATGCATGATGAAATATAAGCAAAAGTAGACTGTGCTAATCTTCTCGAATGAACCCCCCTTTTTTCATGGTGAGATGGTGGCTTCTGAGACTGGATTCTTCCTAGTGCCCAACCCCAATGATGTCCTGATGATGTGCACCATGTTGGTAAGAAGAGGAGTGTGACAAACCTGCAGATCTTGGCAGTCGGGCCTCTGATGGGGGAAAGTGTCCCCTCATCTTCTACGAGGAGAAGATGAGGTTTAACAGCACCACCTACATGGAGATCTTGAAGGGCATTGCCTTCCTTTGGGCTCATGCCAAGTATGGGACAGGGTGGATATTTCAACAAGATGGTGCAAAGCAAACAAGATTAATTGACTAAGACTCTTGGCCGCCTTACAGCCTTTACCTGTCTATGTTATACTATGCTGTCTTCAGGCAGATGAAGAGGTCTCTCTCAGGGATCAATTTCATCTCAAAGAACAGCTGAAGTCAGCCATTGAAGACGCTTGAGACAGTATCGACCGGAGCTTCATTAAGAACAGCTGTGTGAAGTTCCGGCCCAGGTTGGAGGCCGTCATCAAGGCTTATGGGGGGTGCATGGGGTGAAAATTGTATATTAATATATATCAAATAAATTGTAAATATATGCTTAAAACACACCCAACATAGTTTCGTTTTTTTTTCTTGGCCACAGGCCTTATTTTATATTTCAAACATTACAGCAAACAAAAACAACTTGAAGAACATATGACTAAAACTTCATTTCTTACAATATTAATCCATTAAGACTTTAAAGTGGAGTTTAATCATTGATAAAATCCTCAAAATGTCGTTACATGATGCACTTCTCCTTGCATATAATATATGCTGTGTTTTTGTAATTATATAACTAATAAAACGTTCGTCGAGTACAACATAAAAAGCTATAAAATTACTTCTCTCAGGTTGATAAAAACTGAAATTGTTCATTAAAATATTGGAAATGGATTTATATAAAGGGCCAATATATGTGCAGTCATATTAAGAGTGATCACTGGACTCATTCTCCTTACGGCAAAAAGAACATTTACTTTGAGCTTCCATAAAACAATTATCTCACATTTCGAGTGTACCAGAGAGAACACGGTATTTAAACCACTTATCTAATGATGACAACATATCACTTCTCATCATATTTATAGCTTTAGTCTCCGGAATATTTATAGAACGTCTTTTTAAATAGTTAATAAAGATTTCATTGTTTTTTTTATTATTAGTCCAGAGTTTTAAAATCCATACAAATAAAAAATATGCACTAAAACTGAGGAAAACGTTAAAAATGTAACATGGCTAAACGTGTTAAAAAATATTTTTTTGCACATTAATTGTAATAAGATATTAAAAAAAGGAGAATGATCATAAAACATAAAAAAAATCGGTAAATCAAGAACATTCCTAGATATTAACTATTATAAAAAATACAACTTTAAGAGATGTCTTGGGTTTATATTTAGTGTTCGCTTTTGCCTCCGTCGTTATTCAGCTCCTCCAGGAGGGAAAGCTTCCGGTCTAAAAGACTTTCAATCCCACATGGGAGTTTTGAAGAACTAGTTTTTGCTGCATAATAATTATTTATATAATTATATTGTATATTAATCTTGAATTATAATTCAAGATTTCATTGTTGACATTAAACAAATTTTCCGCAGCTTGGAGAAAGAGGTTTCAGCCAGAAGCATTCTGATTGGTACTGCAAGTTGTGTCTACAGACTCGTCAAAGTCAAAAATAGCCTAGTATTTGGAAAATATTCTTTGTAAATACAAATAACAAAACAATATACAAATCAATGTAATTTGCAGAGTCGTGCAAGGAAAGTCAATGCATATTAAGCAGGCGTTAACTGTTGATTCTTATGATTTGATTTTATAAACTAATGGTGGATCGACATGAAATAGGACAAATACTGTATATATATATATACAGGGTTAGGCAGAATTAGTGAAACATCGGATTGTAAGTGCAATATCTTTCTAAATATGAGTTTGAGATTTTTTGTTTTATGATATAAAATTAAGTTTTGCGTAGATTTGTACATATGCTGTGTTGTTTGAACAACTATTGTCGAAAAACAACGACGAAAGTGGAGTTGGACTGCTGATGCAATTCGCTACTTCCCCTCATGTTCCCTGCCCTATGGGAAAATTATTAAGAAACTTTTACGTCATTTCAAGGATTTAAAATAGAAAGGTTTTATCGTTTATTTATATTTTGTTTTAGATTATCAAGTTGTTTTATTATATTGTATTTTAGTGTTCGTTCATATTTGATGTTAAAATTTTAAACTAAAATGTTTAATTTGTTTTTACGCATTAACATCATTTTATATACATTCTGTTTTTTTTTGCTTGTATATATTTTTATGAACTGTGGAATAAATAAAATTTTAAAAAACGACGAATGGACCTTGAAAGCAAACGAACGACCATCGTCAAGTTGTTAGACTCTGGCCAGTCCCACAAGGATATCATGATCATGCTTGGGGTAAGCTGAACCTTCATCTGGTGTTGCAAAAAAGTTATCAAAGAGACAGGTTAAACCACAAGGAAGCCTGAACAAGGAAAGAAGCGATCAGTGAGAACACCAAGGCTACCAAGGCCGTCACCGGCAAGATACTTCGTAACCCGCCGCTCAATTAATAAGATGACTCAGGAGTACAACGTATCTGCGAGGACCATCGGGAGGGTGGTCAAAGCTGACCTGGGCATGAAACCGTTCAAGTATAGGAAGATATATCTACTAAACGAGGCCACCAGTGTCAAGAGAAAGGCTATTTCAAAGTTGGTTCTCAAATGGCACACAGACAACCTTAGTGTCGTTGTGATCTTCTCTGATGAGAAACTTTTTGAGACCGCAAAGAAGTCCAATCTGTATATATATATATATATATATATACCGGTGGCGAACCAATTTTTCAGTAAACTGTTAAGGAAAACAATCGATGATATATTCTGAACTAATGAAACGATTCAAAAATTCAAAAAACACGATGAAGAGTGTACACATTGGCGTGATTTCATTCAATGTGACCTCCGTTGTTGGCGATGACGGCCTCGACACGACGTCGGACGCTGGCGCAGCTCTTCTTGATATACTCCTCGGTCAAGTTGTCCCAGGCCTCGACAATGGCTTGCTGTAGCGACGTCAAATTTGCGTGAGATGTCTTGCAGGCATGACTCTCCAAGACGCTCCAAACAGAAAAGTCGAGTGGGTTTAAATCCGGACTCGAACTTGGCCACATGTCGGCGGGCCAGAAATCGGCCATGTTGGCACGACAGAAATCCTGGACTTTCTTGGAGGTGTGGCACGGTGCGCCATCCTGGGTCCATGTGTAGTTGCCGGAGGGGTATGTAGACTTGAGCCAAGGCAGCACAGTGTATCTCAGGACCTTGTAATAGGCGGCAGTGTCGACTTTCTCTCAGGCTTGAAAAAGTAGGGTGCATCTTCTGCCCGTCGCTCGCCACGACACCCAGGCACATTGTTTGCTGTGGATTTTTGTTCGATAGTGACCCTCAACCTGATTATTGATGTGGCAAGGTATCGGTCGTTTCGACGGTTGACTACGGCGTCCAAAGTGAAGATCTTCTTATCGGAGAAAATTTTCACTTTGCCGCCAAATGACTTGTAGTACTGGAGGACTTTTTTGCATCGTTCGAATCGTCTTGCCTTCATTTTGACGGTGAGGAGATTTTTGGGGTCCGGGCAAAAGATTTCATGCAAGATCGCCATGGACGGCGATCTGGATGGTCTTGTGGTGGACATTAAGCTCCCTGGCCATGCTCCTCATTGAGGCTGTTGGATCATTCTCAATTCGGTCTTGATGTCGTCCAGGAGGTCCGAATCTCATTTTTTGTTGTGGCCACCACTTCCTGCTGCACGTGAGTGACTTGTTTCGATGGCCTTCTTCGCGTTGTAGGCGGTGCGCTCGGTCACTCCAATGGTCTCGGCAGCCTTCTTCGGTGAACTCCAGCGGACAACGTTTCTCTTTCGACCCTGCTTCGACATCGCTGCATTATCAATATTTTTTTCCACAAAAGTTGTTAGTGTTTGTCTAAGCTTTAAGCTGAGACCTTGAAACCGTTTAAACCGAATAGCAGCGGCGCAATTTGAACTACATTTTACTGAAAAATTTGGTTCGCCACCCTGTTATATTATATTTATATATTTATATTATATATATATATATATATTATACAGGCTTGCACGCGTTCCACTTTTGCCTTTTCTTCCGCTGCTGGTCTTGCGAAAGTTGACTAGAAGGAAATCTCCCAGTTCTTCGGCCTCTTCTAGTAAATCATTTCTTGCTAACTCTTGCTTTGCGATGTCTAAAAACGCCTACTTTGAACTCAGGGAGATATGCTGAAGCAATTAGAATGTCCCTACGTTCAAAGTAGGCTCCAAATCTTCGTTTGATCCCAGTGAACACCCTACACCTAGACGCAGCTTCCCTCTCCTTAGTTTGTAGGTCAGACCGATAATGATCGAAAGGGATAACGAACATAATAAATAAAGTTCTCTTATTAACTAAATAATCAATTTAGTGACCGACAACAAACCTGATAAAAATTTATAATACATACTAAAATGAGGTAGGTGATTTCCTCTTGTATATCATTTGAACGGATCGCAAAAAGACAAATTTTAGCGTCCGTTCATCGTTCCGTTCAATTTTTTCCGTTCCGTTCATCGTTCCGTAGAATTTTTCCCTTCCACCGAACACCGTTCAATTTAGGTTCCGTTCACAACCCTGTATATATATATATATACCTATATATATGATCTGTCTGTCTACAGACTCGTATAAGCCCAAAATAGACTCTAATTGCTTGAAAGCCATTTTGTTTAGGAGCAAAGTCAACTCCGACTGTACTTAATCCTATTGAATTCATGGAGTCTCTCGTAGGAAACACACATCCGAGGCTTTTTTCATGCCACTCAAGAGTGCTAGTGGCTCCTTTTATTATCTTCTTCAATCGTCCAGAAAAATTGAAAAATCGTTTGCAACACCTGAGTCCAAAATATGCCTTCTCCGTATATTTTCCTCAAGAAATTTGTTAAAAAATAATGATTCAGTCTTTCCTTCCTATCCACATATTTCGAACCCAGTATGTATGGTGAAGTCTTTTCATCGATATATTTTTATTTTTATCTAATTTGAGGAAGGTCAGTTGCATATACTTTATCTCGCCGGACGTTTCTTCATCGTAAGGTGTAACTCGCAAAAGATAAACTACTTTTGAGACGATATAACTGTTCCAAACTTGTATTTTATCCCTAACATTAAGCCGGAAACTTCGAAACTTTTCCCTTTAAGTTTTGCAGATTGTTTCCAATCCACGGTCCTAAAATATTCATAACTCCAGAAATCTTAGAAACTGGCCTTCCTTTCTCAATTAAGCCACCATATCCACTTATTATTTCGGTTTTGCCCGCATTTACACAAAGGCCAGATTAGATGGAGAGCACTTTAAGAATCTTTAGGATCTGCTTAAAAGATTTCAAGGCTTGCAATGGACTTCCTTTTAAGATCATCGTCATATCATCTGCAAAACAAAGGCACTTTGTATGTTGAGGTATATCTGAAAACCCAACAATGTTTTTATCGAATTGAGTCCTCTCGATCAAACGATCTAAACACAAAATAAAAAGAATAGAAGAATACGGATCTTCTATTTTTTAAACTTGCACTGGCGGTTCCATACTAAAACAATTGTTCTAGACTTGGCAAAAGTAGCACCGACCATTCTAATGATTAAATCGCCAAAACCTTTTTATACAATGTTTGATTGATTAACTTTTGTGATAAAGTGTCAAAGGTTTTAGAGAAGTCCACTGTCATAAGTGGTGCATCTTGCTTTGACTCCAAAAACGTATGTAAGGTAAAAAGTATTCTGTTTTTTTATAGTCTAGAATCTTTATTTGGTTTAGGAATGAAAACTATTCATCCGGTTGATGCAAAAATCGAGAAAAATATTCTACTGCAAGAACTTCTTCGTAAAAATGTAAAAGAATAGGTACTAAAATCGTCAAGTATTTCTTGAAAAACTCGAAAGAAATGCCTGATGGTCAAGGAATTTTATTCGTTTTTGTGTTCTTATCAATGGCATACACTATTTAATTTTCGGTAAGATGTTGCCCCATGATGTCTTTGTTTTTTGTCGTTAAGTTTAAAGGAAGCATCAGCTTTACATTTCTAATATTCACAAAAGTGTCGACTATTTTCTATACACCTTGCACAATAATTTTCTTTTGTGCAATCGAAGCAGCTATACAGATGTGAGTAGTATTGTTTGATTTCCTTGCAAATGCATTCTGGATTTTGCAAAATTTCTCCACTTGGCGTAAAAAGAAACAAAGAATATTTAGTGTGTCTTCTATTCATTTCATGAGTTAGGTAAATCATTTATTTTGGTAAGTCTCGGCTTTTTACTTTAATTCAGATCCGCTTCTCTAAATAACGGATGAACTCTGAACTTCTTTTCTTCTGTACTCATGCCTGCCGCCGTATTTTCTTCTTGTTTTACGAGATCCAATCGGTTTTTTTGTGGCTTCTATAGATCCTTTGTATTGTAACATTTTCCTGATTTTTTAAACATATTCTATCATACATAATGCATTATTAAAACCGATCAAATTATTAAAAGAGCTTAAAATATTGTTCTTGACTTGTGTACCGGTGTCTGGTCATTTAAAAGAGTTGGATTGAGGGGCAATAAAGTTTAATTCTTATTTCTGTAGTCCCACTGTTAATTTTAGCCTTAGAGCTCTTTGATCCGATAAGTGTGTGTCAATATTCTCTTATCGAATCGTTAGTGAATCCTTTTATTAAGAAATAGTCTATTCGTGAGGATACTTTTTTGGAGAGTTCCTGTCTCTTGAAAAGAAGGTGTGAGAAAGATTATTTTCATAATAGCCAACATCGGTGAAAACATAAGAAGTTATAATCGATTTCAATTCTTTATTGAGGATGATTGGTTGTATACTTTGATGGGTAGCGTATTCCTTGATTTATTTTTATATTAAAATGTCCACCAACAATAGTCGGCTTCTTACAAACTACAGACAATTACTTACATTCAATAAATTTCAGATCATCTTTATTCAGTCCATAAATGCCAATTATATTAAAAAATGAGTTTTGATAGTTAGAGTGAGCCCTGATAAGATTTCTGTGATAACATATAAATTAATACTTGGATTGAGAGTCGATTTAAATAGTAAGGAGACACATAAGTATATATATATATATATATATATATACTATATATATATATATATATATATATATATATATATATATATATATATATATATATTTAAAGAGATGGAAGCAGTCTTGGAAAAAGAAAATCAAAGACGAATGTTTTGTGAATGACTTCCATGATATGAATATATACATGTTCGAGCAAACACCGTGGGAAGAAATATCGAAAGATTGTGAAAAATATATTTTTTGAAAAAATAGAAATACACGTTTCTTTTACAATTTATTAATTAGATCAATGAGCTACTACATCAACGATAAAGGAGATCACACTATATATTAGTTTTTGACTTGACGTAGCTGTAATATAAACTATATATTATATTGATCCAAAGGAGGTTGGAATACGCTCAACAATATATTTTTATTATTAAAATTAATGATATTAAATTTTAAAACGCCTCTTTCATTGGTAATTTTTAATCATCAACTAATTTTTTTTTTTATTCAACAGTTCATGTAAAAATTTATAAACAAACAACTTTTATTTTGCGTTAAGCTCCCCCCTCCCAAAAGATCCATCCTTTGTTCTTCTTTTATATGCTTTTTATACGTTCTTCTTCTAGTGTTATAGACGTGTGATATTGTGCTTATGTATACATACGAGATAAAATAAAGTCATGTTGTACTAAGGTACAAAAAATAATAATATGGATGCTTGGTTCCAAGAATTTTGTTAACATGATACTGTTTATATATTTCTACATGAGAAATATTCCTTTGAACCGTTAAGAAAAACAAACCAAGACGTTAGTTGTATTTTTAAAAAAATCTTGGCTATAATGCGTTTAAAATTAATGCAAGAATTTCGTTTAAATAAATAAACTGCATAATGGTTTAAAAGGTGAAATAATATATATATATATATATATATATATAATATTCTTATTAATTTCGATCATCCGGTAAAATAACTTGTTACATTCAAATTAACATATTTTTAAATATTTTTAACTCCTTAAATAAATGAAGTTAAATATATATAAAAACTATTTACTCGTAAGAAACCAAAATGAATTTTGCAATTTTTTAACTCTTTTTAACATTTCAATCCAGAGAACGATGGATTTGAAACATACATTCCAAAATTGTGGCAAATGTAACCCTATGTTCTACGAACAAGTTAGAATCCCATTTTATGGAGTAATACTTATGATATTATATGGAACTTTGAGGTTACATTAAGCATTGTTGGAGTAATTTTCCATTCTTCTATTATTTATATATTTAAATACATATTCCTTCATTATTGTGAAAATATCAACAGGATATTAATTTGATGTTTTCGTCGTCGAAAATACTGTGTTTAATTTTATTTTATATATAAAAATTGTCCATGTACAACCCATTTTTCGTTATTTTAGTTACTGGAAACCATCCTTGCTCGTGAGGCCGCGCGGTATCTGCCAAATTTTCATATTTATAGCTACCTATGCTTACTGCTCACTATGGTCATTCACATGCTCTCTCTCATCTTTGTCAATCTATTTCTTTATCGAGTTTGTTAATTGGGTTTGTCACCTTATATTAACACTAAGTAAAATCCACTCCACAGTTTGTCATTACGATTCAAAAGATAAGGATGCCATGTGTTACGTTTTGTAGTTCTGTCAACTCACCAAGACACACATATGTTAAGAGTTAATTAATCGCCACATTTATTTTTTAATATTTTATTATATACCTCAAGGGAATTCATTTACTGGGCTAATTTTACATTAGATAAGTTCTTCATTTTGATTGCACATATAAAAGTATTAAAAATATAATAAAAATGGATCTTTTTTTATCACATAATATTTACAAAGATAATATTTTAGTCTATTCCTTTGCATTTCCTCCGAACATCAAGAACCATATTTTTTAGAGTTGGTCATTCAGATAGCATAAACTTTTGGCGCCAAAGTAAAGTCAAGTCATTATTTCCTTGAGGAGTTGCTACAATTGGTCAATATATTATTGGTGTTATTTGATGAATCCATTCAAAGAATTCGTAAATAATATGGATAGAGCCCATTTAAAGGATATATTTCTTATCTCTGAAGTGATTTAACCGTAAGAACCGTGAGAGAAGTGATGACATATTGAATAATGCCAACTGCTCTTTTATTTCGACCAGTCACATTTGAGAAGAAGGTCTCAGAGGGTTAGGAAGAGGGTTATTGTCTAGACCAATAGTATTTGTGTATTTGTCTTTTCCTTCAAAATTGTACCTCATTATTTTATTTCTTATACTAATAAGAGAATAACATTTCAAAAAATATAATCAGATGATTGTGGACTTTCGTGAGCAAATTATCACATAAACAATAAATCCTTAATGAAGCCCATAAAAGACATCTACTTTATTACGTCCCTTTTCCCTTGACAGAGGATAATTAACTTCCTGTCAGACATGCCAGGGTACTCAAGTTAAGCCATCAAGCCAAGCTCATTCATACAATACTACATAGACAAAGAAGATATCACATAAATAATAATCTAAGAATCTGGATTGCAGTAGCACTTCTTCCACAAATAATAATGTCCCTGAAAATGAACGAATTGGGACGGGGGAGTAATTATCGATTTCAATAACTGTTTAACTTGAACTAGTATTTGAGAGTAGAGAGTCAACCCTAAAGATATTCATCTTGTTGGGTGAAATTAAAGTTGTCTATCAAGATATAATAAAATAAAAATAATGTAAACTGAATATAACATACGAAAAAAGATATTTTTTTTTGTGGTATCAATGAAATAAAAATGGAAAAAGATAAACTACGGATATCATAACTTTAAGTCATAACTAGAGGCATATATACACACAGAGAGTGCAAACCTCCGCCGTCACGGGGTCCTTATGAGCCTTCCGAGGCGGATTTTTCACGACTGGGGCGGCGTAGAAGGACGGGGGAGGGTTCCCCTCGACGGAAATTCCGAGAGGAAGACGCTCCCGGCACCCGATTTTACAGCACAGCGACATCTATTGGCAGAGTAGGCTAACTTGAAATATTTATTAGTATTTAGCTCGTTTTGCATCTTAATTCTGCACTCAGAGATGCCAAAATTTAATCACTTGTTCCTTTTGTCATTTCCAACAACTCCACAAAGTTTCATCCGAATCCGTTCCGTACTTTTTGAGTTATCCTGCTGACAAACAAACCACCAAACCAACGCCAGTGAAAACTAGAGGCATATATACACTCAGAGAGTGTGTACCTCCGCCGATCCCCACAACATTCCTATTCAAACATTCTCCCTTTCACACGCCCGATTTTCTATCTCTAATCATTGTTTCCTCTCTGTTAGCTCATTTTGCATATTAAAAAAGCACTCAGAGATGGGAAGACGGAAGAAGTTTAAGCTACGTCACTGGGTTAACATAGTCCTGAGCTGATATATGAACAATAATACGTCAATGAATATTTTTTTAGCGTTTGTTCTTTCCTACTCCCTGAATAGAGACCCCATTTCATTATTATTAGTAGTAGTTTTTGCTCATTTTGCATATTAAAAAAGCACTTAGAGATGCCAAAATTTAATCACTTGTTTCTTTGGCATTTCCAACAACTCCACAAAGTTTCATTCGAATCCGTTCAGTACTTTTTGAGTTATCCTGCTGACAAACAAATAAACAAACCAACAAACGCCACTGAAAACAATACCTCCTTCGGCGGAGGTAACAATACCTCCTTCCGCGGAGGTAATAATATTTTGTATTACATAAAAGATGTATTTCCTCTTTCTTTTATCAACACATTTATTTCATTGAAGAAAAAAATCCATTGCAGACCAAGAGCTGAGATGTGATAAAAATATACAAACAGTATAATTCTCCCTGGAAAGTTTTGCCGCTGCTTCTGCCATCTACTGGTATGTAGAAGAGACGGTCTGCAGCTAACTGAATGCTCTACCAGACACAAGACTGCAAAGTCACACAAATTAATGATTAGCACGATACAGCGAATAAAAAATGCTGATATCGAAAAATCACAAAGACATATTTTTTCTCTCCTAAAAAAACTCTGTCTTACAATATAATGCAGTACAAAGTTTATATTATCGAATAATCATATGCTTAAAGCACTTATGAATCCGAACTGTGCAAAAAAGGTAATTGAAAACTGGTCATTTACTTTTGGCAGGGGAGTTCAATTCACTTAGTTTATTGAAGTACAGAACGGACTTTATATAAAAAAGACAAAATGTATGCATGCAAATTCAAGTATGCTTCCCAATTTAATCAAGCTAGAACTTTTAACTATTGTCTTCTTGGACACTATATATATATATATATATATATATATATATATATTATATATATATTTTGTATATTTTTATTTTTATATGAATATTATTATAGTTTACAACCAGCACTCAATAATAAACATATGTAAGGATTTTATGATGACTTTTACTCAAACAATGAGAATTGTTGGCATTGATGAATCCTTAAATATATTATTAAATATGTGACCTGGATTATAAAAAACGTATTCCACTCTAGTTGTCAATGTCTCATCGCTCAAGATGATCCTAATTTGCACGATATTATGTTTATTTATTTCCAAATAGATGCAATGACGTATAACAAAATAAAAACATATGCAATTTGGTCCTATACATTATGAGATAAGTTTTTAATGTTCTTTTAGTTTTATATATGGTATATAAGAAATGACCATTGTGCATGAGAATCGTTACTCCATTACCGTTTTGAATGGACAAATGTTTTATAACATTTTATAATAATGTAGTTAAAATGTCTGCCACACAAAATAAATAATGAAATAGGATCTGCATTGACAAGGAATACAGGGGAATAGAAGAAAGGAAATCCTAATATGACTACGGTGATGTCTTTTGATTCTTTAAAGAGAGAAAAAAATCATGTTTTTTAATACCATTACGCCACTGTTGCTCCATAGGGCTTGGTATTTAGCCTTAGAATGTTCAAGGGATAACTCCTTCTTTTTCTTCTTAGTTCCATCATTTGCTGACTTCGACATGTCTTTTCCCTCCTCCTATTGAGTCTTTCTTCATCCACCTGTTAAATATGTAATTGAACTATTATTTATCAGCTGCCTGTAGGAATCTGGTAAATCAAATTTCTGGGCTGCAACATCATTTTAACACATATATGGCCTTTTTACATATTTTTACAAATTTTGAGGAGGTTGTGACTTCTTTTCTAAAAAAAAAGTCTGTACTTTTTGTTGACTTTTAAGAAAAAAATCTGTCACTTTATCCAACAAGATATTGAGAAACATTTATTCAACGTATTTTTTTTAAATCGTCACTTTTCGCCAATTATTGCATATTTTTACATATTGGTTTGGCATATTTTGCCTTTTTTGGCTTATTTTTCTGCTTATTTAGTTTTTCAGCATATTTTTGAGTATAAAAGACATTACTTTTCCACAATTCCTACTGTTCTTTTTATTAGAGCCTTATAGGGCTATTCTATTTATGAAACATAACAATGATGACATCACTCGACATATATTGGGTGATTTCTTAATATTCTATTCTCAAGACTACTCAATTGTTTCACCAAGTAAGGGAAGCCAATTAAACTCTTTGTATGTTTACAAACAGCTATTTCAGATGTCTGAATTTTTCTTCTCACCAAAATATACAGTTATTATATAGGTCAGTAGATACAGCCCATTCTAGGCTCCGATATTATAATTTTATAAAGCAACTGTTTGGGTGAGATGACAAAATGTTTTACTTTAATTCGGTGTGGAAATACCCGCTAAATGAATTGAACTTCTTGAGTTTGTAGTCATGTCATGGGTATCGTTTCAAATGATGAGATCCTAAATAATGGGTGAATGTTGTATTAAAATAGACCTTATGGATTTATATATATATACCCAATGAATACTAAAACAATCAGGAATGGTAAAGTCGCGCAACCTTTCAAAACACAAATACAAAGTGGGATTGACTAGTTTATTTATTTGCCGCGTGAATGAAGTAGTGGAAGTGTGTAGAGGAATCGTTTTAGAACTACCTATTTATCTTCAAACTAGACGACAATGGGGAAGGTTTGTGTTGCTCCGGGTTGCAAGAGTGGCTACAAACCAAAGGGCATTGAGCGGAAAAAAGAGACGGTTTCATATGTTCCCAAGGATGAGTCCCTACGCCAACTCTGGACAAAGGCTGTTCCGCGAAAAAAATGATACCTTCAAGACATTCTGCGTTGTGTGACGTACATTTCATGCCCTCCGATTATAAGCCAGAGTCTACTGACTCTAATCCATCACGTTCAGACAGATCTGGAAAAACTCTTTGTCTTAAGATATTAAAAAAAGATGCCGTCCCTTCCAATTTTCCAAATCTTCCTCACTACTATTCAAAAAGCCTCCTCCAAAGCGTTCCTCCACCTCAACCTCCTCCTCACGACTCCTTAATGAAAACGAGCGAATTTTAAAAAAGATTAAGGCTTTTGAAGAGGCCAACTCATTTTTAACACTCGAAGAGCTTCAAATTAAAATGGATAGGACTTGCCTTCCGAGCGGCGTTCAAGAACATTATGATGAAAAAGATAAAGAGCTATGGTTCTTCAAGATGAACTTCAGTCATGGAGGACCGTCAAAAGACTTCTGTCTAAAGATTATGAAGAAATGTCAATCCATACACGGTAAGCCAAACTTCATTCCTTAACCTTCTTTATTTATATATTGTTTTTCACATATCAAAACTTGACTATTCTCAGTATTTTCTTATTAATACTGATTCATACAACTACGATGACTTTATTCCCTGCTATATTGTATTTTTCAGGGGAAAGATAGAGATCTATCTCTTTAATCATCTCGAACATATCACCAAGAACAATCATATTACACAATGTGACACCCTTCTTAATATTTTGGCCTTCTTAAATTCATTGACATCAAACTCTTCCACCAATCAACTATTTAGCTGGGAAAATGAATTAAACACAGCTTTAAATCATTTGACAAATATCTTGCCCCATTTGGACGAAGCAAAAGAGAAGAAATTTAACTTTTTGATTGAACAATTATCCTTGTTGTTTAAATGTCCACAACAACGGAAGATACAGTCCTGCCTTGTACGCCTTATCTATGCCCTGGAAAGGTTTCTCAAACGAGTCTTTATAGAGATCTACGTAAAGAAGTTCTCACATTACCTACAATACGTCGCCTTACGGAACTTTCTTCATCTTTGAATTTAGAAACTGGATTGGCTGACTCTACAATAACTTTACCTAAAGCAGCTTCAAGGCTCTAGTCAAATAGAGATAAAAATATTAGTATAATTTTTGACGAAACATATTTTACAAAACGAGTTGAATATTTTGCTGGGAATTTTTATGGGGTGGATGATGATTAAGTCCCTAAGACCTATTTTGAAGAACATCATAAGTTTAGGCAAAATTTCACTGAAATATCTGGAATATCATTTTCAGAGGATATAAATTCACAATGAAAAGATTAAGTCTTTGCTTCTTTAAATATATTTTCCAATTTAAAACATTTATTTTTAACATTCATTTAAATCAAATTAATGCGTATCTACAGTTTACTTTTGTTCTAGTTATATCGCGCATTCCTTATGTAAAACTATAGCCTGTTCATTCTTGCCACCATTTATTGACAGCTTTAAATAAAAAATCGATGTAAAATTTATTCTCCTTAGAAAATATTGATGATGAAAGTAAACTTTTAGATCAAATTAATCGAGGTGGGCTAACTCGTCCCTTCTGATGTTCTTTTTAACGGGTTCCTTTGTTTATTCATTTTTTTCAGTAATTCAAAATTCAAAAAGTATCTTCAAGAGTTGATTTCTTCCCCTTCTTTCTTCAAAAAATATTTTTGTTCTTTCGTATATTAAACTTTTGAAAATGATACTACGGTTTTTTGAATTATTTAGCAGATGCCAGAAGACTATTCCTTGGAAAATTTATTCTACAAATCGCTGCTAAATTTTTTATTTGTACATTCAAACTTATGTTTTGGAAATCAATGATCAAATTCACAAAACAAAGAAAAACAAGCAGTCAAAATTGACCAAATAATTCTCAGAGATTGAAAAAGCTTAAGGAGAATATACAAAATGTATGTATGTTATTATAATTTTGCAGAATGTCTAAATGTATCTAGTTTATTTAATATATGTCCTAAAATTTGTAAATAGTCAAAAATATAT
>CP045896.1:4632894-4642969 GCA_013387185.1 Caligus rogercresseyi
AAAATATCCTGCTTCCAGGGAACAAAGTTCTTAGTTAATACGTCTATTGGCTGTGCTATACTCACTCCGTAAACTTGATTTTTATGAAGAATCAAGTTTTTACTGTTTTTTGGCATATTGTGTACTCAATCAAGAAGCAATGGTATTTGTATTACCTGCTTCTGTGAATCTATTATTAAACCACTGTTTATAATATGTGTGACTATCAAATGTTTTCAAATATATTTTTACAAAAATATTGTTCTCAGGATATCTCTTCTTTGGAATTCCCCTTCTTCTATTTTGTTTTTACTGGTTGTTAATACATTTTTGAACTTTTTTTATTTCACAGTCAATAAAAATATATACAATAGAAAAAAGAGAATGTATATAAATAATGTTAAAACATGATTAAACACATCAGAAAAAATAGTAGTTGACTATTTAATAATACTTTTTTAAATATCATTGCGTACACTAAAGATCTTACGATTGCAAGCTGAATGGAGACCCTTATTATTAGCCAAAGTAGAATGTTAGAAAAAAGTCTTAAAGTCCCAAGGATTGAATTTATTAACTTTAACTTCCCCATGTAAGTATATATTAGTTATTGTGGTTTGTCTGATATATATCCTTATTTATAATTAATGCTATGGTGATTGCTCACATAAAACTAAAACAGAGTTACAAACATAGCTAAATCCAGCCGTCAATAAACTATCATATAACTATTCAGGAAATATGTTTGTTTACTCATAGAGATATGAAAGATATAGAGCTTATTCCCTTCAATAGCAGAGAAACACGTTCAGCTGTATTCTGTGTGTCTATATAAACAAGTAATTTGATCTACGTCATCGTAAGCTACTCATAGAGATAGATTATATCTCTATGATCAGCTTACGATGACGTAGTCCAATTACTTTGTTTTATACTGGACACAAAAATACAGATGAAGGGAGTAAGCTTTCTAGTCCCTTCTGAAAAGTCTTTTTCAAAATTTAATATCACCTAAAGTATTATACATATATGCGATTATCTTATATTTTTTTAAATACTACGTTTGTCCATGTATTTTTAAATACTATTCATTAGATTGCGTGTTGTCAAAGACAACAATGTCAATACAAAGGCCAAAGCCAAAAATATATAATATGATGTGAAGCGTTTGTGAGTTATGTAAATTTATTTGTTATCGATGTGATTAAATGTTTACATGAATATAGTTTGTACTTGGTACAAAAAAACACAAAGGCCAAAAAATATATAATATATAGTTGTAAGTAGAACCTTGAAAGGAGCTCTCAGATTATACCCATTATGTTGATCTGAGACTTCAGACTGTCTTGAAGTTTTGATTTGAAATTTATATTTGATAATTAATATTTAATATGTAATTGATTACTATGCCAACATGCTTTGACCAATTGAGTGAAAGTGTGCCCAATTATGGATAACTATTTGTAATATTGATCAAACCATTCTTGCCCCCTGAATGGTCATCCAGGCCAAAAATATCCTTTTTTTCCTCTCGCTTTTGAAAACCAAGATTTTTGAAATTGCGTTAAGTAAAATAAAATCGTTCAGAGTTTACAGAACCAATCAAAACACATCCTTCAAACGAGCTATTTTGAGTTAAATCAGAGTATTTTGAGGTGCGATATAAATAAATAAAAATCAAACGAGAGCCTGTGGCAGGTCTCCTGGCCGCTGACACAAGCTTAAGCATCTGCAAGGCCGAGAATGCGAGTAAAACCTATGTACATACAAGGTAAAGACCCTTATAAGAACTGGAGAAGACCTTAACTGGAAGTCTGGGTCTGAATAACCTCCCAACATTGTGCAAAAGATAGTGATTATGCAAAGTTAAAGAAGCACCCCTCAGGCCCGGCGGGATAGCGGGCCTGAGGGGGGTCAGGCCTGCCCACCGAGTGACGTTGGCCCGATTTTTATGAATGTGCAACTGTAGGGCCCCCCCAAAAGCCTGGGCCTGCTTCCGGGCCTGCACCCACTGCATCCTGATCAGTGGTGGCAAAGGCCATGGGACGTCATAAACGACAGTTGATAATAGTTTTGATAAGTTTTGATCTAGCTAGATAAGACGAGTTGTGTTGAAATATCAATTCTTTGTTTCTGGATTGCCTAGTTTGTAGAGTTTAAGTCTCCAGCATTTCACATAATAAAGACGACACGGTAAAGACGATTCTGATTTTCACATTTGGACCTCATTTCAGTCGTAATCATTAAAGCATGAAGAGCTAAGTATCATAGCTTATCAAAACAGCAATCCGAGAAGAAGGTTGGTGTGTTTGATGGTCCACAAATTAGATATTTCTTTCGAGAAGCAAGTGTACCTTCTTCAATGAAACCAATTGAAAAAAGTGCCCAAACGGTTTTTTTTTTATTGTCAAAGTTTTTCTCTAAAAAAGGTGAATAACTACAACTACAACAATTGAGTGTCCCCAATTGCTGTCAATTATTCAGAATATAATATAAGCATTAAATCGCATTATCTAAAAAGTCATTTGTATTATTTTTCGAAAATCTTGGTTCTGTGCAAGGGAGCGCTTCATTCAGAATATTAAGTTATTAGAGGTGAAATTGGACACACACAAACATGACGACAGACTACTGATGGAGCCTGATGAAACACAGGTCCCAAGCTCTTTATAAACGCAAGAGGCTCTGAAACGACAATTTACATCAAATTAGCTGATTATCATATACTTTGTATAATTTTGCTTCGGCATTGTTTTGTTGATAAACAATTTGCTGCACTTCAACTTCATTGTATTCAGAAAATCCTTTGTTCCATGCTTTCTTCTTTTTACCTACCTGTTGTTAAATCTAAAGTATATTTGTGGCCAATGAATTATATAGATTTAACGCACTGTGATACCACAATGGTTTAATATTTAATAGATTTTTAATTAAATGTGACATGTCAATTTGCAGAAAATCATGGATGTGATAGAAAGAATGCCAGATATGGATTCATTGGCCTCAAATTAGCCAAAAATGTCCTTGTTTTTTAGTTAAATGTTTGATATCTAGTGTTATTAGTAGGACGACAAACCTACAACCAAACTAAAACGACTCGATAATTCATATTTTGTTTATTATTTCAGGTTTTTAAAATATGTATATAATAAGGATAAATAAATTTTGTAGTATTCTCGACGTAAGTATGTGATCAAATATGATTCGAAGATGATGAAGATGAAGAGGATAATGATCCTCTTGGTCTGAGGATATTTGTGATGCTTATTGGGCTGGTAGGCTGTCTACGGCCATTATTCCTGTTTCGGTTATTATTGGAGGTAGATCCTCTGTTGTTGTTTCCGTAAAAATGAAACCTCCACCGATGCCACCACCATTTCCTCTGTGTGTTATTGTTATAGATATTGTTACATCTGGGAGTGGCACAGGCTTCATTGGAGATCAAGAGGTAATCCGGAGGAATCTTTGCGACGAGATCGAATTACATCTGTACATGTGTTTCCTTGCTTCACATAGCAAAATAATGCACCAATGAATCAGGACTGTAAAACGAACAAATGTATTTATAAGCACCATCAAATAATTCATGCACATTATTTATTAATGTAAATTTGTCTCAAAGGCTTGGGTGTTTTAAATTATTCCACAATAAGAAAATGTTCCCTTAATCTAAGGATTTAGAAAATAAAATATGATTGTTCTTGTTTGAATATAGTTGAAGTACCTAAAGAAGAATTTGGGGATGTCCACAACTACCGAGAATAGAAATAATGGAGTACAATGTTTTGATAATGTATATTAATACGTAAATCAAAACGACTGCTCATACAATCAAAATATTCATTAGTGGACTCGGTAGATCTTCCAGCATTGTTTTTAGGACATATATTCACTTACGATCGACAATTTCCATAGGTTCTTCCGGTAGCGTCATTGATATGTAACTGTCGCATTGGCAATTGCAGTTGGTCCCGGGGGGGTGCTTTAAGAACGATGTTTTGAGCCAACGTGGAGGCAAAAACGATGGATAAGACTAAGAGGATTTTCATGTATCTTTTAATTGATATATATGTGTACTGTGGAGCTGCTAAAAGTTATTTGATGTCAAATACCCAAATATGAATTGGTTTATATACCAATAAAAAGGGAAATGAGTGAGCTTGCTTCTTGTAGTATATTTATCACTTGGTGATATGGAAATCCCCTTTTTATTTTGAATTCAAGGAGGGGTTTTCAGTAGTTTTTTAGGAATGTGTATAAATACTTTCTCTTTTGTGGACTAAAGTACCTGAAAATCCCTGATTTACATATTAGAAGCATTTGGGTATTATGGATAATAAAAAACGTATCTACTAATTTACAACGATCTTAATAATTATATATAATATTTTTAACATAACTTATTAACATTTCAACTTAATACGCTTTGTTACTTTCCTATATATGTTTAAGCATTATTATAAGTTGGCCATATGGTTATAAAAATTAAAATTGAGTGCACAAGTAGGAGCATTTTTGTAATGAGTTTAGTTTTAGGTGTACATAAAGAATACTATATATATATATATATATATGTATACTATATATATACAGGGAGTACACGTATAATCCGGACTAATTAAAACAAATTTTGAAATGTTTATAACATATTTTTTTTTTATAAATATATCTATATTGGAACCAGAGAGATGAAGAAGACGCTGGAGGATTTTCTTTTAATTAGTTATAATTATTTGTCCAAATTTAATTTGTTTAAAATATAATTAGTAGTTCCTAGACAGTTCACGACCGGTGATACCGGATTAAGTTCCGGTGTGGTGGGGCTGATCTAGGAGCTAAACAAACAAACTTATTTATTTATCAATTTTTTTCAACAATTTTTTGTTAAATGAAAGGCACACTATAAAGATTAATTTTTCAATATAGCCCCCATCAGCGGCGACGACATCTCGAGGCGGTGCCTGAAGCGGCCGCAGGCCTTGGCGACGACGTCCTCTTTCATATTGGCGAACTCCTCCACGATGGCGGCCCTGAGGGAGTCGAGAGTGTTGTGAGCGTGCTTGTTGGTCTTGTTCTCGACCATGCCCCAGAAGAAATAGTCGAGGGGGTTGCAGTCAGGGGAGCTGGGGGGCCACAAGTCCGGGCTCCAGTGGTAGGGGAGTTCTCCAACAGCCACGCCTGGTCCCCTCCGTCAAGATCATCCTGTGCCTCTTCTTGTACGAACTGTAGCCCAGGTCCTTGTTGATGGTGTTGGCGATGGTCTGCTTGGAGCAGCCCATCTCGGCGGCCACTTGGTGTAGGACTTGTTGCCGTCTTCGTTGACCTTCCTCTTCACCTCGGCGATAAACTCGTCGGTTCTGGTGGCCCCCAGGGACCGGAACGCTTTTTGCGATGAGCATCATTCTTTTTGAAAGAGTTCCAAGCCTTCCACTGGTCGTAGACGTTCGACTTGGGGTAGTTGAAGAACTCTATCACCTCCTTTGGACTCCGGTCGGCACGAAGGAAGCGAACATCGCATGCCTTTTCTCTCTTCTTCCATGGCTAAATGTTGACTGATTTCAATCTGTTTTTTTGGCAGATAGATCAGATGCAAGCGCAGTAACGTACATATGTGCGTTGCAATATCTCAAAAAACAAAGACGACATAACCGATCAAAGTTAGTACGGATTATACGTGTACTCCCTGTATAATATATATATATATATATAGATATAATATATATATATATATATATATACCTATATTACGGGTGAAGGAGCAAAAAGGGCCGTATTTTATTAACAACGTAGTTCAGCTATATCTCTGGAGAGAATTAATGAATTAAGTTGATTCTTTCGGTGGTTTGAGATCTATTATAAACATGATTAAACTATAAATATCAAAAATTCCCCAACACATACAGTATGAGATCAAAGGCCCAATTTGGAGCGACTCCCAAGCGACGCACATCTGAATCCAAATGATCATGGTAGAGCAGGAACAAGAATTTTATTGCCATTTTTACGAATCAAAACTTCATATCATAATCAACATTTGCTCAATTACTTGAACCATTTTCACTTGATGATCCCACTGAACCAGGCCCTCATATGCAGCAACTCCCTCTCAATCTTTAAGAGGTCTGCCTCCATTTGGCAGGATCCTCTTTAATTTTAACCAAGGTCTTTTAAGGTCAAACAAATGGTGGAAAGGTCGACATTGGCCTCTCTAGCCACTTTCTTGGGTTTACAGCAATCTTGTCTGTAAGAGCCTGCTGAAATCTTCAGTCCGAATTTTATTCTTGCCTCCACTTTTATTCTTTTTGCCGATGCCCTCTGGCCTCTTGGTGATGGCCAACCCCCTCTCAGGGACACCAAGCACTAGGGCACCTATTTCACGGTCTTTCCGGCGGTCACAGCGGCGACAAGCCTTTCTTTGAGGTCCAAACTCAGATGCGGCGCCATTGTTTTTAAAATACGCTTGATTTAAATTTGTTTGTTGAGAAGAATGCCACTTACAGCTCATTAAAAGAAGATAGAGCAAAACTGGTTGAATCACATAACAGAACAAAACGAGTACTTTCTAGGAGTGCAAAAAACTTTTCCATGGGACAAAAAACAAAAATTAGGCTAAATTAAAAGTCGCGGCCCTTTTTGCTCCTTCACCCGGTGTATATATATATATATATATATATATATATATATATATATATATATATATATATATCTATATATATTTAATAATTAGATACTAAAGAACTATAACACATACATTCTTTTGGCAACCATGCAAATTTGCCTGGATATCTTTTTGGAATTACTGAGACTGTTTTTAGAATGTTTGACTAAGGATTAATCTTAACAAATATGTCCACAATTATAGCTTATTACAGGTTCAAATATACTAAGTCGTATTGGGGTATCAAACGATATGGTGTATCACGGGGTTTTCAGGTTTTACATAGGGGTTCAAAAGCACAGTATTAGAGATATTTTTTTTGTCCGGACCCACATCCTCCATTTGCCCTTCAGTTTCATCATCAAACATATGGCAATTTGAGGTTTCATATCATGCGTCACTGAGAGTCTGCACATATTACAATTATGGTAGTTTGAAATAACAATCTATGTAATTCCTATGAATCATCGAGTTCAGGGTATGACAATTATTTTTTATTGGGCTTTAAAGCATTTATGATATAACAATTATTTCAAACTAACCGCTTGCAGGCCCCAATACGTCTAATCCCAGTTTCATTTTCTTACGTTCACTTATATAGTTTGAATTAATCAACGTTTGATTCAATTGTTTGAGAGAGACGATTATTTATTTATTTCATTGATTGATGTTCTGTAATTGATGTAGATTATGTATTATGGCATTATGTTACAATTACCAAATAAAATTCAGGATAGGTATATTTGTAAATACGTAGTAGACAAACCCAATAATAAAAAAGGCATAACGTAGAATCAAACGAGTTTCTTCACGAGTGCCTTTGCAAGGAGTCGCTCCCTCGCAAATTCCTCAAAAGGCTATCAATCTCAAGAGTGAGCTCTGGTGAAGATATGGAACTAAGAGCTTCCTCTACAATTAATTTGGTTAGAACCAGAGCGTCATCAACTTCGGCGGTTTCCTCATAGCGATGTCTTTCATAGTCCAGCAGTGCATTTTCCACAGATTTCTCTAATCTTTAGGACTAACTGAGTCTAAAGGGTGATTAGGCGAATTCGATCAGCGGAGTAGGCCCTGAAGTCATGGCCTGAGAGGCATGACGAATGATGTCCAGTATGGTTAATTCTTCATCCACTGCATTTTCTCCCGCCCAGCGAAGAATTCTATAAAGTAATTTGTATAAAGTACAAAGGTATAGATGATGCAAATTCGAAGATCCATTCAAACTTATTTCATTTTCACATTTTTACCATCGGATCCACCGCTCTTTGAATGCTTTACCCTATTTTAGACAGTAGTTGCTGCCTGAAGGTGTGTCTTGCTGACATAAATTCTATGCTATATTTGGAATATTGAATTTTGGCCTCTCAATCTTAATATTACTTTTATATATCATTTAAAGAAACTTTTAGCTTAAAGAACTTTAGCTTCGTTTCTTTCTCCAAAGAGCCCAATCCCGTTATTTTTTCTCCCATCAAAACGTCATTTGCAAGTTGTTGTATGAACTATGTGTATGTTAACAGATAAACGCAAGTTATGTTGTACTTAGCTATAAAAAGAGTTGTACAAAATGGCCGTCCTGCTGGGTGTCTGAAGTAATCAATTTTAGTCCCTGAGTATATTGTCGTGGGTCTTTTTTCTATTCCTTAAGATTAGGAATTAAAATTGTATAGCTATAAGAATACAAATATGCCTTCTTTCTTTTCTTCATTGTTTCATTCACTTCAATCATTTATAACATCGTTTTTTTGTAGACTAAATACAATGAAGATGGCCTCCCATCCTTTTCTTTTTCAAATATTTATCTTTCCTACCTTGTATAGCATTGATAAAACATTGATTTTTCCCCTATTAATCATATCAAAATTAATTCATAGATTCAAACTTTAAATAATCGACAATATTGATGAGTACATAAATAAGTAATCTTGTAAGTTCGGGCACCAAAAACTAAGCAATCCCACTTTTTATGTACATACATCGAATCGAGCTAAAAATAAGCTTCTCAATCTTTACCCGACGGCTGAGGCTTTAATTGAGGAATATATAATATATATATTCCATTTTATATTTCATATAATCATAACACTATCCCAGATTTGCTAGTAGTTGTCAATCCGACCATTTCTAGAATAATGCTGCCTGTAGATCAAATTACTTTGTGTTTATACTGGACCACAGAATACAGCTGAACGTTGTTTTCTGCTATTGAAGGGAATAAGCTCTATATCTCATATCTCTATGAGTAAAACAAACATATTTCCTGAATATTTATATGATAGTTTATTGACGGCTGGATTTGGCTATGCATTTGCAACTCTGTTTTAGTTTTATGTGATCAATCACCAATCATTAATTTATTAAATAAGGATTTATATCAGAAAAATTGCGTAAGTTCTCAAAATCGGGCAAATGGTCGAGTTATTCGGGCATTTAAGTTGAAGAAAAAAAGGATATTATGAAAAGAAACAGATTTTTGAATTATGACCAAGAGGAGGCCCTGAGCTTTCCACTTTTATGTGATTTCAATTCACATTTAAAATTGCACGTCTTTCCCCTTTTGAAGATAAATACACTCAATTCATCAAAAGCGTGAAAATACTCTGCGTTCTGTGCAAATGCCAGCTGACCTGGAAGCTATACCATACATCAAGCTGAAGTCTCTCAGTGTGAAACTCGCTGGTGTCCTTAAGGCGCCATAATTAAACTCTCAGCGATAAAAGGTAACTAATTCTGAATTCAAACTTTTTAAAATCCCAGATCTTCTAAAATGAGAACTAAAACGTTAAATTCAATGCCAACTTTTCAAAAATGATAGCTCATCATCGTGATTGTAATTAATTTACTCACAATTTAATACGTTATCGCTATCGTTTCATAATTTTATTGTTATCGTAAGTTTAAAAAACGTTATTGCAGAAACAACCACCTTTGTACAACAACCGCGTTCAATCCGTTTTTAAGAGTTCTTATACCTCCCCAAGGCAATGTGGATCCTATGGACATCAATCTGAAGTTTTGTATGAAAGTCGCTCGTTCCCATTCCTGGTGTCTTAGCTTTATCATATTTAGTAATGCATAAATTGCATCGTTGGTCAAGCTCGTTTGTTGAATGTATTCATTCACACCCTCATCCACCAAGGAACCTTTTTATGGAAAAAAGTAAAGTAAAAAAGTAAATGTGAATGGTATGGAAGATCATAGAGATTTAAAAATGGAGAGTTTATTCAGAAAAATGCGTGAGTTCGGCTCATAGAGCATATAGCGTGCCGAAGCAACGTATGGTAGCGCTGGAATATCGGATTATTTGTTAGTAGCTCTCTATTGTTGTCGATGTGACTATATACAGAAGGAAGAATACTACACACTTAAAATTAGTGACGTCAATGAATTTAATAATACAAAATGGAAGATTTGTATAATAAAGTGACTAGCAAAAAA
>CP045896.1:4656061-4675253 GCA_013387185.1 Caligus rogercresseyi
CACAAGCAGAGGATATCATAGTTGTGATTGGCAGAACCAGAAGGCCCATGGGCCGTGGGTCTGGAGCTACAATATGTCATAACTGTGACAGGGCTAACCCGCGGGCTCTCGATCGGTGGGGTTGGAACCCCAATAGTCATGAATTAGATAGGCGGAACCTTTAAAAAAAATAATTGCATACTTCAGTTATCAATCATTGACGACATTGGAACCCAAATGCTGCATGTTGTATGAAGCATGATGCATTTTTTATAATAATTGCAGGCAATTTTCCTGCGGGCAATTTTCTCTACAGGTAATTTTGCTGCAGGCAATTTTCCTTCTGGCAATTTTCCTTCGGGCAATTTTCTTCTGGCAATTTTTCCTGCGGGCAATTATCCTATAACCATATAGATATATATATATAAATGCCTTATTTTTACATATATTAGCAAGCTCCATCCTAGTAGAACCCTTTAAATATTCATCAAATTTACACAAAGTTCATTTTTTCTGCAGTTTGTTTTTCAAAATGAATTAGGTATGCTACACCATTCTATGAGCATCCATCCAATAGCCCTAATCACATGAGTAATATTATTATCACATACTAATGCTACGGACCTTCGACCACAGCAATCTGGGGCAATTTACTCTATTATTTTTATTCTTATTCATAATTCGCAAATGATTTATCATTTGACTCTTGAGACCAGAAGTAAAAAAGGAGATAAATGAATTTTCGAACACAAAAGTATATGCGAGCAGGGCATCGATTGATTCTCATAGATTGAAATACTGTGTATGTATTTACTTAAATGGACAAGAAAGATTTAAAAAGATATTCCAGGGCCCTGAGATCCCTCCATCATACTGCCAAGCCTTAAGTAACTTATAGTAGTAATAAAATAAGAAGAATATTAACACTTTTTGATTCTTCTATGAATCTTTGGGAACATAAATATCTCAATAATACGTATTTATTAATATGCCTAGCTAACCTCGTGGGTAGTGTTTATTTGTGAGAGTAATTAAGACGTTGATTTGATTTATCACCCGTGGTGGTTCTTTCATTTAGGACCTCCTAATACTACAAATAACTCCGGTTATAAGACCACAAATATAAAGATTAAAATCAGCTCTATTATAAAATTTAAAAGAAATTTAAAAAGTTATTTTTTCACATGTCATATTTAACTCGAGTTTTTTCATGCATTGAAGGCACCGCCCTTTTCTTTTTTCCAAAGATATATCTTTATTTTATATTTCAAGGACCTCTCTTAAAAACGAATATATGCATTATATATAGTAGGACTTGTGGAATACCTACTTTGGGTTAAAGCGTTAAAATAAGTAGCGCATGCATAACATAAAATTCTTCCTTTTTTCCCAAAGGAATTGGCCAAAATTTATTTCTTCTTTAGCCCGTAAGGGGCGCTTTGATGCTAGAGCTCTTTGAAAATAATAACAAAGTCCTTTTATTATTTATATTTGGAGACATTTTTTATCTTGAAAAAAGTGTTTTTGAGTGTCTTAATCTCTTTAAACCGGTTTTAAATAGAATTTGACGTGTTTCATGGACTAGCGACATCTAACGTTAAAGAAAATAACAAAATTTGGCCAATTTTTTGTTTACTTTTTCCTTGCATGCGCTACTATACTTTAACGCTTTACTCTGGGTAACCCACAAGTTGTATATAAATTATTTAATTATTTTCCGATGATCCGTTGTACCTTCACAATTAAGATATTTGAGCTATCCAAGTCACGATCGATTCACAATAACCTAGAGGACTTTGAGACCTTTGAGCAATTTATATGCCTGTAGTTAGACTTTTGGGCTTTGGAACATTGATGAGCTAGTATAGCTCGAATATCTTAATTGCAACCGCTCATCGAAAAAGATTTTCCGATTGGATGCAACTAACTTTGTTATGGTTGTCTTTCATGCGTAAAAATATATGATATTTAAATTAAGTTCGTTATATTCCTACAATTTTGAAGTGATACTTCAACCTCGTTGAAAGCATGATCGAAAGCTGGAGATCTCCGAAGTTATTCGAGGACTTTCAGACCTATCAGCTAAAACCACATAGAAATCCCGATTTAGCATGATAATATATTTTTTTGCGTCGAAACCCACTTTGAAAATGACTCATGACAACGTAATCAACATTTTTTTTAAATGAATACTAAACATATTCCAAACTTTTTTTTAGCAATATATTCAATTTATCTCTATCTTTTGAAACCGAGAGGCTTTGAGATGACACTGGTGAAGAAATCCGCACGTCAACCAAGGAATATATTAATTTGATTATTATTATTTTTTTCAGTGTATTTCAGTTCTTAAAATTTCCAGAGTAATTGTGTTCAAAAACATAAATAGACATTGTAGTCTAAAATTAATACTTTGGAGAAGAACGACAACAATTAAAACATAGAATAAAAATTATCAAACATAAAATGGCACAATACATACTTAAAAAACGATTCTCCAATATTTTAAATAATAAAATTAATTATTTATAATCATTGTACAACATATGGCACTGTATAATAAGTATTTCACGTACAATTTATATAAAAGTTGTATAAAGAAATAAATCAACAAAGTATTAGTTGTTGGTTTTTTCATTCATATTTTTTATTTTAACGCAACTCTCATCAGATTTTTGATTTTTTAGCACCCTTCAGGTTATTTAAATATTTGGCCAGGTATTTTTCTTACTGACGCTTTTTCTCCCATTTTTACCGCCAGATAATTTAAGTTCGAACATATTCTTAAAGACACGTATGTTGTTAAACTTTCAAAGCAGGAAAGGAAAATATGTATTCATATTTTTTAAGGATTAGACAAGTGTCAAACAAATTATTAACACGTATATGACAGGGTTTCAGGTTAAAATAAATAAATATACGTGTTTTTTAAGGATTAAAAAAGTGACATGAATTTTTTAAACTTTTTTAAAGACATTATGTTCCAGAATTTAGAATGAATAGCCAACTTACATGGAATATTAAATTAAACCCATTTTAAGTCTTAAATAGTTTTTTTTTAGAGTTACAAATCAAATATTGTTATATAAATACTGGTATATAACCAAAAAATAAACCTTATCATACATTTAACCTAGGAGATACACTCAAAGCATTGTCCATTATCCATATGGCTATCATTTTTTGACAGACTTCTCATCAAAGGACTATAAAGAGACATGTATCTAAATGTTATCCCTGAGGAGTGTTCATCAGAAGTGTTCAAATCTTTTATTTTAGATGCATATACTTACAGTTTAGAGGGGAAATATGAATTCCTTTTTTAGAGTTTGTATCAATAAACATCATCAAGCATTGTGCATATTATTGGCATTAGGGGGTGTCACGAAATGAGATATATACAGATAAGATATTATGTATATAAGTGTCGTTGTTTCAAGCGTGTAAAAGTTCAGTCTTTACAAAGTAAATGCCCTAGATTACATTTTTTGGCAAACCAATGTTTATGAATATATATATATATATATATATATATATATATAGATATATATGTATATATATATATATATAGTGTGTGTGTGTGTGTATGTGTGTATCTATTTGCATTTATAATATATATATATATCAGACTTGTTGACATTCGCGAAAAATTGTCGTTTGTCGTTCACCAAAAGCTATCGTTCGTCGTTCATCGTTAATTTTAAATTGAATCGTTCGTCGTTCATCGTTCGTTTGTCGTTTGCCATTCTGAAAAAAATGACGACGGTTTTTTTTTAAAGAAATATCTGAAAAAAGTGATAATGTTTTTTTTAGACATAATTTCTGAAAAAAAGTGATACGTTGTTTAGAAAAGAAATTTGTCCCATGAAATAAAAAAAACTTTGTCGTTTTTTGGAACCAAAACAAACGACAAACGATAAGGATTTTCCTTATCGTTCGTCGTTCTTCAAACGACAACAAATGAACGCTAAAGCAACAAGTCTGATATAAATATATCTATAGATGATATGAGAAAACATACTAAAAGAATAATAATCATTTATGAAAAAAGTTTCATGTCATTTGGATCTTATACTCCTTAATAATCCGGTCATTCGAAAAGACGATTGATGATATAGGGAAGAGTAATTTTTTGTGAATGTTTAATTATTTTTCTTCTATGGTGGTATAGCATTTTACAACAAAAAACCCTGGTTTGTAGTAAAAGATCAAACCTTATTATTTGATGAATAGTTTAATTATTTAGTGCAAAAAAAATTGCAGACATTTGTTATTGTTTCTATTTTTAACGATATAAAATAAATATATTGAGCTCTTGCAATCTACAAAAAGAAGTGAGGATTGGATTTGACTGTATTTATGCCAATCAAAAGCACAAGATAGACTGTGTCAGTTTTTAATAGTGAAACAAATATTCAAATAGCTTTAATTTTTTTCTTCCTTCATAAAGTAATCAAAATCTAAATATTTAAAGCATGGATTAATAATTGAATATATATATATATATATATATGTGTGTGTGTGTACTTGATGTGTTCATCGCACTTTCTTCTTTATTAGTAACTATCAAAGCTATTCTCTTTCAATTAAACAATCTTTGCATTTGTATTTTGTTTTGAAGGTCCAAATATTTAAATTGATGCTTCAAATTAAAGAAGAAAAAATATGATTATTCTCAAGGCTAATTTGATTGATACCCCCTAACCTGGTCTGACCCTTTAGGACTTTTATAAGTTGTGCATATATATATATATTCATAAGTCTTATCTTTGAAGCATCATTTTTTAATAATAGTTTTATAAGGAAATGCATCATCAAACTTGATGGGTAGACTTGTTAGTGTATTGAGTTTTTGGCACCCACAACAGAGATTGAAGACATTATTCATTGAGATAAGAGGGGGGAGGTCATGGAATGGAAGGAAAAGTAATTTGTCACATGTATTGGACCGGACTTGGGCATGAGTGGACCATGACTGGCATATTTTTTTAAGTAAGTCAATAATTGATTAATTATATAAATATATGTCATTAGTATTCTAACTGCTTCTTTTTTTCGATAATTTATTTGCTGATCCTAATTAATTAATCAAAAACGAATGATATGATATTTTTTTGGCATTCATTAAAAAATATGCCATACAAAGCAACAACATTCCTGGAAAATACATGGAGGATCTGATATTCTGTCTGTCCCATAGTAAATTTTCAATTTTTACTACACATTTTTAGAATACTTTCAAAAATGTCTAAATTATATAAATTCTTTTAAGTTCATCATTTAAATATTTATATATGTATACATATATATATACATATATATATATAATATATAATATATATATATATATATATATATATATATATATATATATATATATATATATATATATATATATTGTCAGACTTGTTGGTGTTCACGAAAAATTGTCGTTCGCCAAAAGTTATCTTTATTTTTAAATTGAATTGTTCGTTGTTCATTGTTCATTTGTCGTTCGTTATTCTGAAAAAAAATGACGACTTTTTTTTCGCCGTTTGGAAAAAGTGATTTGTATGAAAATTTTCTCATGAACATGAAAAATCTTTGTTTTGTTTTTTACCGCCAAAAACAAACGACGTACGATAAGGAATTTTCGTTGTCGTTCGTCAAAAACTTTGTTGTTCATCATTCGCGAACGACAAACAAATGAACGATAAATCAACAAGTCTGGTATATATATATATATATATATATATATTGTATATATTGAAAAAATACAGACCTAAGTGGATTTTATCGATAAATTTAAACAAATTAATATATCCTTGGAGTTCCTCTTATTTAGAGAGATTCGATTATTTCGCACTGGACTGTTCGCTAATAATTTTGTGCACAACGGATATTGTTACCACTTGTGAAAACCGTTTCAGGCTTCAATTGCTATTTCAGTAGAAAAGTTGATTTTTTATGTGATGGGCTGAAGGAAAAGGAAGGGGAACAATAAAAATAGCTCGTATTCTACTACAAACTATTTCTCCACTAGCGGCTGTTAAAGAAAGAACATCAATTCAGAGAACTGAAATTAAAATACTTATTGTCTCTTTCTCATGGGCCTTGATCGGTTTCATTTATTTGACTCCTAATATTTCACATGTTAATATCTATTAATTAAAGTAATGGTCAAACTCAAGAAAAAATATTATTTTTTCCAATTATTATTTGTCGATGACTTTACCTAAAAAAATAAATAAAATATTGTTAATAATGAAAAAACCTGTTGAGTTGTGAATTAGTAGGAGCAACCATGTTGTTCTTCCATTTTTAATACCAACTCATCATTTCAAAAAACATACAAAATTTCAACAAAGTTTTTTTTACTAAATATTCTCTTATAACCATTTTTATCTCATATATACTTTAACAAATGAATAAAAACCAGACATTTCTTTGAAGTCATTTTTTAGGGCTTAGAGCCTCCTCAGAGGCTCATAACTTGGCATTAACATAAAACTAGATAGGCAGACTGGTCAGGCATATTTTAGAAGAAAAAAAACCACATGAATGAGCACTGAGGAGATAAAAGGTAGGAAAATGGAAAACCTGATGCTTATTTGTGTGTCAAGATGAAAAACAGGTTGTTATTTTTAAATCTACTTTTATGCTTAAATAAAATGGGAAATTTATAAGATAACTCAAATAAGTTTATACTTTATGATTAAATTTCTTATATTTCAATGCATTTAATATAATTTTAAACTACTCCATTGTTCTTGAAAGATTAAAAGTTATATATATATATATATATATATATATATATATATATATATATATATATATATTTATAATATATATATATATATATATAATAATATTTTTTATACCTAAAAACATACTCTGTCCCCCTGCCGACACTAACGAAACTTAATAATAACACATTTCCTTTGCAAAGATTAGTTTTATCTAAAAAAGTTATTGCAAGCTATTATATTTTTCATACATATAGATTCACAAATATTTTTTTATGATATGGAACTGTAACACACCATTTTCATAATTTACAAGAAATATTATTTTGGTGATGTAGCTTTTTGAAATGCTTATTTTTTATGTCAAAACGATTGTTATTCAAAAAATCTAAGCTCTAGGCTCTATATATCAATTTACATTTTGTTTGTGGTTTTATATAAATCAGTTCTCTTTAAATCTTGCACTTTTAATCTCGTTGACTGTGTCTTTTGATTAAATACAAACTGAGGGTTCGTTTTTTTTGTATATTTGGTTCGATGGAACTGCATCGGATTGGATATTTAATTTATGAAATTTGACCATAGTCTCTTTTTTAAATAATTATGCCTTAACCTCTCGCAGCACCCGAACTTACGCCATTAACTTTGAGAGTCGAGCACGCTTTCACTAAGCCTTTGCGCTACCTTAACTTTGGAATATATTACTTTTACCTTGGACACTTCATGTAAAGCCAAAAAACTTAGTATGTGATAAAACAAAGTATTTCATTTTTTTTCACAGTTTATAAAAATATATAAAAGCACAAAAAAAAAGAATGTATATAAAATGATGTTAATGTGTAAAAAAATAATTAAACATTTTAGTTTAAGATTTTAACATCAAATATGAATAAACACTAAATAAAATTATAAAATATAAAATAAACAAAACATAAATAAACGATAAACCTTTTATTTTGAATCCTTGAATTGGCGTAAAAGTTTTTTAATATTTTTTTTTCATAAGGCAGGTAACACGAGGGGAAGTAACGAATTACATCAGCTGGCCAACTCCACTTTCCATTGGTGACATCTTGAGGTCCAACGCCGTGTATCTTACCGCAGCCGCTAGAATAAAATATTTTTTTGAATGTACAATCCACTTACATAAAACTCATATAACATTGCATTTATATCCTCTAACCAGATATATGATTTTACAAAATCAGTTTTCCTAAAATACTATTTTACATTTTTTTTCTAAATATATAAGATTCTTTCGTGTTTGTATATATTAAATATAATTAAAGAGTTCGTTTGGCAACTATCTTTAAGTACCATCAAATAACAATAATAATAGAAAATTAGTGTCCTGAGTATTAAAATTAAATAACGACTCTGGCTCGAGAATATTGACTGTCTCCCCTCAAATTAAAAGTACGAGAAGGTGCTTCTCGTTCAATGAGACGTGCAAAAAAGAGTCTTAAAATGATATTAAGAATATATATATTGTAGAAGTGGGGGAGGGAACATTTTGATTCCTTAAACTATAAACATTAAATTTGATGTTTATTTCACTTCTCAAGGGGAATAAATGGGCTAAAGTTAGATGGCTTCTGCTGGAAAGGAACATAAAAACAAATTGTCCCTCAAAGTGACTCTTTGAATGAATATTACTTTGCTATAGTAATATTACTTAACTTGTTAATAATAATTTTACAAATTTATTAATAATAAGTTGTAAATGTCATTTCTTGACATTTTCTTTTTTTCTCCCTTCATTTTCTTTCTATTAAGGAATTAAATTGGGCCCCTCTCTGTTATAATATTTATCTCAAAAAGTTGTGCATTATAATGTCTTGTTTTGTCTAACTTATATCAGTACAAGGAAGTTTAATAATAATGAAGGACATTTTTTCCTCTTAAAATAAATTATAATCTGTTTGTGCTTCAAAAGAATTGCCTAGAAATATATATATATATATATATATATATATATATATATATATATATAGTAAGAAGAAGCATTCATTTATTTGTGCTACGTAACTAAATTTCAAATGTCAGGTAAATAATTATTTGTAAACATAGTTTTTTGTTTACATATGCTTATGTTTCTCTCTCTCTCTCTCTCTATATATATATATATATATATATATATATATATATATATATATATACATATATATACTGTGTCCAAAAAGTAAGATAAATATACAAAATAATACCCTCTAATATAATACATTTTTCCAACAAATTTTTCAATCTTCAAAACAGTTGTAATAATCAATTTCAGGAATGGCCTTTATAATATAGCAACTTGTTTCAGTTTTAGTTGAGCTTTAGTATTGTTTAAACGAATGATGTCAAAGCTTGAGGATCGACTATAACTTATTTTTCAAAGTTATGGCCTTTAAGTATCATATAGGTTAAAGAAAGATCCTGAAGTAAACTTCATTGACATATAATAAACACACCACATTTATTTTAATAAAAATATAAATAAGCCTCAATTTTTAAATATATGTATTAATCAAAACCTTTTATCTTCATGGAGTTGAATCCAACACACTTTTTCCGACTAAATTGAACTTGTTAATACTTTTTTTAGCTCTGATAAAGTCTTTTTCTGCAAAATTGTGGGCATTTGAAAGTTATGTGTCCTGGCCACATAGATATAAAGATATAGCAGAAAAACATCGTTCAGCAGTCGCCTGTGCCTAATATAAACAAAATAATTTGTACTACGTCATTGTAAGTTGATCATAGAGATAGAAAGATTTGTTTATATTGGGCAATATGACGTATTTCTCTGAAGAATCCAATAAGCTCTCTATGTCTTTATATCTCTATGGTCCTGGCTCTTAAAAAATAGGTAGCAAGAGTTCGAACCATCAACTGGACCGATCACTTTTCATTCAAAATATTTATATAAAACTCTATTTTCAAGTAAGTCGCTATATATTTTAACAAAGATGAGGGAATGGAAAAAAGCACTGAACTCCATGCATCTCCAATATTGCTCTACTTTTTGTGTAAAATGTTAATATCTCTGAGAGTTGGATGTATTCCTTTTGAGTTATAACATACTTTTTGTAAATAGAAAAATATGTTTTTTAGGGCTGAGCAATTTCTTTGGAATAAAAAGCATGCTCAAGAAGATGAAGAAAAAAATCTAGTTTTTCATAATTAAGAAAATTGATAAATGATCTTTTCGGGCCTTGTCAATAAATCAAGAGAGTCAGTCTTATACTTATGGAGAGAATCCGTGATTAACTTAGCCATATATATACATGTACTTAGCTCACGTACTCAAAGAGGAAAACGAATAAATAAAACTATGTGAAGGGGAAAATACTTCGTGATTGTAAACGCATTACCACACTTGTAAAAGCCGTTAACGATAGTATAAGTAATAAAACAACAATATTTTCTCTTCTAGCCTTTTTCTAAAGACGGTCTCAAAAACTCCGTTGGCTACTCTTTTTTCTTATAGGCCGTCTTATCGTCCGAGAATGAGGATTTGTTTATCGTCAAATACACAAGCGTTCTTTTTTAAATACTGGTTCCTTTATTTAAGAATCATACATATATACCATAATAAATAAATAAAGCAAAAAGGGTGGAGATAATGGTTGTGTCGGTCCTAAATGATTCAGTCCAGTCTTAGGACCGTCGGTCCTTGAGATCGGTCCTTAGGGCTGTCGGTCCTTGGAATCTGTCCTTGGAACCGTCGGTCCTTGAGATTGTCTTTTTCAGTCCTTTAATTTTCCATAAAATGTTGAAAGAAGTTATAAAATCACAAAATAATTGTATTTATTGCTTCTGAATTGTGTAATAAAGAGACTCATAATTAAAATTATCCAATACTTATATGGTTTATTTAATCGTGGTCTGATATTGTGGACTCGTAGCTATAATATTTTCGGCTATTATTCGATAACAATCCACTAAAATATAACTAATTCCGTAAGCAAAATTCAAAGACAATACATTTTGATTTTTAATGAAATGTGATTTTAGGGATATTGTAACATGTCGTATTAAAAAGAATATAATAATGAAGCAACTTAATGTTTAATACTATATTTTATTAAAACGTTCAATGATATATTGCCTATAGTGACATAATGCAAAATATGAAATCATACGTCGTGTTTTGGTCCTTTTAAGGCTCCACAAGAGTGGATGGAACATCTCATATATCAGTCCCAATTATTAGAAAGGTATATCATTGTGTTTATAAAACTTTCATAAAAACAACTTCTAAGGTTATATTAAATTATTATATTATTTGTGTTGTTGATATAAAGTTGATAATTTATTTAATGAATGAGTTATGAAGAGACACGCCCTTCGACCAGTATTTATGATCATTCCTTACTTATTTATTTTTTATTCCCTTGCAGCTACGGTATCATGTGTGCCATCGGATCATCCATGGTCCGTGAGACGGCTACTCTGATGCTGTCTCAGTATTTCAAACGTCGAAGAGAAATGGTAGAGATGTTTTCTGGCTCCGGAGTTGGCTTCGGCATAGCTATTTTTTCTAATGTATATTCCTCGGGCATAAGGTAAGCATTTGTAAACTATTCATTTCATAATCATTTAAAGTTCAGATTGTACTGAGAAAGAGAATCTTTTTACATGTCTACTTCAAAAGTTAGAGTGCCTGTTATAAGTCGGAACGCGTATCAGTAGGACGAGTTATCGAGTTTCTGCAGCCAAGACCACTCAAATCTCTCTTGTTGAAGCTTTTACCCTTCGTGTCGGGGTACAATTTAACAAGACAAGGGTAGTGTTAAAATATATGGTTAGTTGTTTCTATGGCATTGGTGCACCGAAACATTTCCCCACTTACATCAAGGGTGCCCCATAGAAGTCTGTATCTAAGTCATAGATCTGCAGGTGTTATGTGACATTTTTTTGATGGATTAAGCTATGCTTAAGATGATAAATAGAGTATTTATAATATGCATAAGAAATAAGAAAAGTGCAACTATATTATATATATGATGTATTTTCTTAAAATGACGCTGGAAGAAAAAAGAGGAGAAAAATGCCTTTTTCTGTTTCTAGCTATTTTTATTTCATAAGCAATGAGCACATAGATATTATTCCTCTAAATTTTACCGCTTATCACAACATGTATCACAACAACAAACTATAAAAAGGGTTTAGATATTCAAATTAACCCTTCGAATAAGGACCAAAAGCTTCAGAAAATGCGCAATTGGATCCTAAAGTTATGGACTAATTTATTTAGCCGTAGATGATGGGTAACTATTGTTGTTATTAGCATATTAACCGGTTCTTATCTGACATTTTCTTACTATCAGACGAAGAAAAGAATACAATATTTTCTTTGTCCCCCCCCCCCCCTTTTCCTTTATATTATATTACTTATGAAATAATAAAGCTTAGGATACCAACTATTGTAGCTAGGTTTACTTTTAACGAAGTTTTTAAGGATGATTCAATCTTCAAAAGCGCATTTTCCAGTGACCTAATCGAAAAGTTGAGATCGTAAAAAATGTAGAGCATCTTCCATTGAATAATAAATACTTGTTTTCGTATTATGTAAAAATATGGCCATGTTTAATTTTAAGAAATACATCATATATGTATGTACAAGAGTTCATATTGAAATGACGACTCACGAGTTTTTTTTTTTAATTAAGGCTGAAAAGGCACAAATTTAATCCTGGCGAATGTAACAACATTACAGTGAAACTACACCCTGTTATCATTGTATCAATTGACTAAAACCTGTTGTTCCCTTGACTCAAAAAGCTCTTTCATCCATCATGCTTCTGTGTCAGACAGGAATGGACCATATTTTAAAATAAATATTTATTTCTGTCTGACCTATCCTCCTCTTTCTTTGGCATTGATTTCAATATGACCAAGCATAGATCTTCTCATTCGTCTCAAAACTAAATTGTCTATGATAATAATTCTCTTTGTTGTCAACTCCCTCTTTAATCAGTGTCGTAAGTGTCATCTGTCAAGCCAAAACTCATTTATAAGCAAAAAAAATGGACTCCCAATTGAATCTGTAAAAGGTATTTGGAAGGTCAAAGTATATAATTGTTATTTTTAATACTGTTGGAGTCTCATGACAAATATTGAGTGGAATTTTATTTTTGTCAATATTTGAATACATATTTGTAATAGCATACTCGCAATTATCCGGAAAAGGTTAACTAAAATTTATCAAAAATAAACTATATTTTTACATATCAAAAATAAAACTGAAGTAATTTGTTGTTATGCACAAATTGAGTATTTTATATTATTTGTTTCAAGTTTGATCTTATGTATCTTGTTCGATGGAACATACACTTTAGTATATGTGGACGTATTTAGTTCAAAACTCGCCTGATTTAAGGTTTCTTATGTAAATAATTTAGCAATATGACGTTATAAAGATGGTCGAATACAATACTTGGGTATTTTTAAGATACGATAAATAATTATCTATTTATAAAAATATGTGAGTGACGAGACATTTTATTACTTCTTGGTTTATTGTCATTTAATGTATACTTCTTAAAGAATCATAATAAAAAAAGTGTTAATCAACATTGTTTATAAAAAACAAGAGACTGTAGCTGTTTTTAGATGTTGCAATGCTGACAACTAAGCAAAATAGTCATAGAATATCTATCAGAACGTGTTTGTGAAAACATGTTTGTCTCATTGCAATTTATAAAAGTGTAGGTAAGTAAAATATAAATAAAATATTTTTCATTAATTTTAATGTTCTGAACGGGCTTAACATTTTTGAGAATTTTCAGTACATTTATATAATTGAAATTTGAAATATATAAATTTACTTTTTGTTTAGTTGGATATCAAAATAGCTTAAAATATATTAACATTATTATAAAGTGGATTAATTGTTTGTCCAAAAAAGTATATTCGACTCTTATAGGAGTTATTATAACTTTTTATAAATAAAACAAGAGGGAAATCATATAAAGTATTCTATAACTAAACTTATAATAGTTTTAAAAGTAATGATTAGAAATGCGATTGAATCAAATTGTGTCTATAAATGTATTAAAAGCATATTATTACTGATAAGAAACATAACGAATTAAGAAACTAAAGTCACATAATAAATTATTTGAGCCTTCAAGTACCATTTTCAAAAATAATCATAAATAAAAATTGTCTAAAATAAATAATAACTGATATGTTTAAAAAAATTAAAGTAAAATGTGGTTATGTCCATAATTCAATGTACAACAAGATATTAAGACAAGAACAACTAGAACAGAATATATTCTTCACAATTTTATTTCATAAATATTTATTAAATATATGTTTATATTAATATCAAAATATGGATTTAAATAATATCTCTTAAATAGTATTTTTATTGTTTAGTAAAGATTACCATCCTTGAAACCCAAATAAACCATTTTTTATGCCCACTTTTGAGAAATATGAAAAGGCAAACAACGTGCATGATTCTTGAAACTTTTTATATATGACAGAAATTTAAGGATAACATTTTAAAGTTTATCAGAGCTATGTTATTCACATATCTGCTAAGATTGTTAGATTTAAACCAACCAAACTTATTCATTACTTATTATAAAGTTTGGAATGTGGGATGTGACACATTTACAAATGGGTGTAAATGTTTATAAATAATTTTATATAAGTTTTTTAAATTTAAATTATTATTAAAATCATTAAAGAAAATGTTGGAATGCATATATTTATCCCTTAACATGTCCTTAAAGCTCGAAATAAACATGTAATAGACATTGGAAGAAAATGATTGAGACCTCAAATTGACTTTATAAAATTAGTACATAAATACAGCTGTTGCTTTGGGAAGCCATTCAAGCATCAAACTGTTTAGAATGTCAATGGTTATGTTATGAAATGCGGATTGTAATCAAATTTATAAGCATACATAATTTGTAGATAGGTATATCAAAGAAGTTTATTAAAAGATTATTCAACTCTCTATGTACTAGGCGCAGGTTCGACTCTCTCGAGAGATAACGGTTAATATTGATCGACCTCAAGGAGAAAATCCTAGGATTGATAGGCCAATTTTAATATAATATTCCTTATTTATATCCAAACAAATATTTTCAAATTCCATCAAACCTAATAAAGAAAAATATAAGATTCGAAAATATTTTTTTAAAATATAAACTTTTTATTTAGGATTTATAAATAGGTATTAAGAGAATCAATTCGTGTTCAAGGCAATTATTTATTTTCCTTAATATATACCTACAAATGCATGCCCCGAAGCAGATTGAGCCCTCTATTTTGCAACTACATTTTGCATTCACTAACTTTTGAATGATATCAAGATGTAAACAATAGGAAAGAAAACTGCATCTCAGCTATATAATTAAGATTATCATTTGTTTATTTATTCTCTCTCTCTCTGATGTATATTTTTCTTTGTAGTTCCTATGGCTGGCGCTTCGGGCTTCAGCTGATAAGCATGTGTCTCACATCCCTATTTTTCCTGGGGCTCTTTTATCGCTCAGCAAATCTCTATCATCCCCAGAGACGGGCCATTCTTCATCTCAAGGACATGTCCAAGCGGAAGGGCAAGGACAAAAACAAAATGGAGAGCAAGCCCCCCTATTTCGACTTTGCCTCACTCAAAATCCGAACGTTTCGGATACTTTTACTAAGCACATTCTTCACTTCCCTGGGAGTCTACACGCCGCTTTTTTACTTTGTAAGGAACAATCCTAAAGAATATGTTTAATTCAATTACTTATATAAAATAATTAGATACGGAAAGGAGTCAACTAAAGAAAGGTAGAAAAAAAGATGGTAGCCATTTTATTTAGCTCCTTAACGATATATATAGTATATATATATATATATATATATCAGATAACGACCGGGACCTTTTTTTCGCCGGGACCCGGGCCAGGCCGGGATTTAAATTTTGAAGACCAGGCCGGAACTTTAATATATTTGTTCCTTCGTCATTCTGAAAGTGACGACGTTGTTTTTAGAAAATAACTTTTCCCATTATTTTTGAAAATTTATAAATTATTGTCTAAAAGAATGTGATAACCTTAGTTTAGTATTTTTTTTTTTAATATTGAAAGTTATATTCTAGAAAAAACATCGTCACTTTCAGAATGAAAAAAACGAACGAAAATATTCGAAACGAAAGTCCAGGCTCAGTAATTTTAGAGACTGGGCCGGGACGTTCAAAAAACAGCCAGGACCCGGGCCGGGCGGGGTACTGGGTCTCTTCCTGATATAGATATATTCTTAAACTCGATGAAACAACAAAGGGAAGGAGTAATTATTTTGATCCCTTCAGCAATTAAAGTCTTTATACTAATGCTTAGGGAATAGAAAAAAAGGAGAAATGACAAAATGAATACCCAGTGACGTCGTTCGAAGATACTACTTTTTTAGGAAACATGACATATGTATTAGAGTGTGTTTTCGAAAATATATTTGCTGTAATTCAGAATCCTTTTGCATCATGAGTTGAGCTTTTCAACTTTATCTAAAATTTTGTTACTCCTCTCAATGTCATAATGACGGTTTTTGACGTTTTCTTTAATCTGGACATAACACATATTAATGCTCCCAAAATGTCAACACAAATAGAACGTGATAGGTTGGAAGGATGCAAACAAAAGGCAAGGATGAAGCATTTATCTGTTTTTGATATTTTTAAAGGTTTAATTGATAATTAAAATAATTTTTATATATGTGTATATTATATATATATATATATATTAATTCTTACGTTTCGGAGGATTCATGTGTACACCTTTTAGTTTCGTTAATTCAAATTCTTCAAGGGACAAAAAAAATCATGTTTGTAAATAAATTATTCATTTAGTACAAGTCGATTTCAAACCCAAAACCTCTTTGGTTTTTTCTATTATTCATTCAATCACTCACCATCTCATTTCTCAACCTTCCATTTAGGTTCCAATGGCTCAAGAAGAAGGCATCAAGGAGAGTATTGTCCTTCTTCAAACTTTCATAGGCCTTGGGATCTCTCTTGGAACCTTTGGCTTGGTTTTGTGGTACTCTCAAAGAGTAATCAGTGCCTTATCTCGAGGCAGTATCTAGTCCAAACCTCCGTATTTGGTGTTGGTAAGTTAATGCTATTTCAAAATATTTTGGATTTTATTTTATATCAGTACGTTTTCTATTTGCTCTTTAGCGACCTCTATATTTGCTTAATTTCCGTTGAGGGCTATCACGGCTACATGCTTTTCACATGGATATACGGGGTCTTCCTGGGCGGCTATCTCTACTCCCTCAAGGTTACGTCTATGAGCGCCTAAGGTAAAGCACTTTAACCGCGGATGGGGCTTCATACGGGTGCACAGTCCCTCCCACTCCTGACGGGAATCCCACTTTCCGTCTACACAAACATCGGAAATGGGAAAACAGGTCTTTACTTTCCTATGGGAGCCTCCATTCTTGGAGGACTCATCCTTTTCTGCGCAGGGGACGGAGGTCAGGACTCTTCATACTCTTCCTCCAAAGCCGAGCTACTTAAGACGGACACGAATCTCACACTAGAGCTTTTACAGCCTCCAAGAGGACGGGAATACATTCGGTCTGCCTCAGGGGGATCGCGGGGTTCACATCCTCGGAATGCATTCCAGTTCCTCATCCGGACATCACCAACCTCCTGCAGGGCAGTCCGCCACGCTGACAGAGGATGAAGGCGATGAACTTAAGCAAGAAGAAGTCCTCCATTGCACGTGTAGTGAAGAAGAGCACCGCGTCGAATCCGAGGATGACGAGGACGACATCATTATCCCCGTAGAAGAAGAAGAGGACGAGGAGGACATACTGGTTGAGAAGGACGATGAGGCTGAGAAGGACTCCATTCAGGACTTGGAGGAGCTGGGCGTTCTTCAGAAGCATTTGGGCAAGCGTAAGCTGACCTGTATATCCGAGGAGGAAAACTTTGTCGAGCCCGAGGTCACGGTTCATGATGAGACCAAGGGGATTCGGAGAAGTGGCCGATGTTCCTCTGAGCCGGAGTTTTCTTCTCTCGAAGCTACCAGGGCGCCATTTGAAAGACAAAAGACTTGGCATCGTCACTAGAGAACACTTTTTTAATAAGGGTTTGACCGTCTAATGTTTAGTTGTTGTTTTTTCTTGTTAAGGTTGAGCTTTTGCATTTGAGTTTTAAAATTACATATATGGCAATGGTGGTTTCTATACATGAAAAGAAACGTGAACAAAGCATGAATGAATTAGTTTAATAAGTAAAATAAAATATGTTCATTTTTTACATTCGTAAATAACACGTATCACTTTCATTGTTTAAATCAAGTTTAAAACAATAGAATAGTTATTAAAAAAATGGTAATATATAATACCGATTTTACGTTTTTTCACACTAAACTTGTTCAATATAAGCAGTACTTTCTTTTGGGATGCAACGAAAACAGAGGAACTCTGATATCAACTATTACTGTTGCGATGTAGGCATCTGTTTTCTGTTACGGCAGATGAAGTAAGTTAATGTTTTAGCCTTATGATCCTAAATCTAAAGGAGAAATTAGTTAGTTTGGTTCAATGAAGAATGAATTATATCCTGGCAATTATGAAAAATAAACATTGACAATAAAGAAACAAGAGCTATTTTATCTCTGACGTCACTATATATAAATACATACACCAATGACTTAAAACTTGTAATTAATTAGATATCAGAGTTCCTCAATTTTCACTGCATCCCAACAAAAGACAATTTTATTTAAAATATCAAATGAGATTTCCATAGCAGACAGCGGTATTAAGAACTTAATATACCTAGTTCACACAAAATGTAAACAACCTTCCACTCTAAGTGTTCATACATGGAAATCCTACAACTTATGGGACAAAACATTCGTGTAACGTTTTTATATATTTTATTTACAGTCGTACCATTAAAACTATTCAAAATGTATAAATATAATCTTTCAATATATTTTGAAAGATTCCATTGATCATGACACAACTTCCATATTCTTAAGAATAAAACTTGCACTTTTGCAAGGCACTTTTTTATATTTCACTGCCATGTTTCCCTATAAAAAAGTATTTCCTTTAACAATCAATGTTTCACGAATACATCACTTATTTTCGCCACATATGAAAAATATAATTTCAGATATCCTTCTACCAGTGATTTGATCGGATGAGGTTTTTTTTACTAATCCAACTGAAACTCATGCAATCGATTAATGAAACAAGGAAAAAAACACTCCCCTCCTAGTGAACAGTTAGTTCTCATTGAAAAGAGTCTTTCAAAAGTATTCGTCATTTTTTATATAACAAATACTGTCAGTTATTTTCTAGTCATATACTATGCATATATTTCGTTCCCTTCACTCAGACTATTTATTATTTCTATATATTTATTTGCATATTATATTAAGTAGTATTTGAGTATTATTATTATTATTTTTAATATTATCTATATTATTATTTGTTTTGTTTTTTCTTCATTTGTATGAGATTAATTTATTTTC
>CP045896.1:4675353-4689056 GCA_013387185.1 Caligus rogercresseyi
TATTTGAAAGACTAGCATTAGGTGAGTTGAGATCCATATGAATGACTTTAAAAAAAGATAAACTGAACTGGATTTTACACCTTTTACCCACTTAGCTTCTGTTTCACCGGTAATAGGCCATCGGTGTTTTTTAATACCTTTAACTTAGAGTCATATGTATATTTATATCGATAAAAACTAGGAGCCGTTCAATAATGGAGCAAACACCTTACGCAAAAATCCCCCCCAAAAAAGATTTACATGATCAATGTTTCCTTTTCTATTTTGAAAATTATAATTTCGAATATTAGCTTGATCGATAGAACTTTTTCAATAAATAAAAAAGTAATTTCTCATTTGAATCAAACCAAATCTAAAATAAAGATACTTAAAAGAATATCACTTATTTATGTTTCGAAACATTGTTTTGGTTTTAAACATATTTTATGTTTTATCAAAGTGAAGATATTATGCCAAAATGAAAATTTTGTGTGATAGCATGCTAAAATTTATTTTATTATTTACATTCAATTAATTACTATTTATTTATATAATTAGAAACATCATCTTTAAGATGGAAGTGAATCTATTAAGCATAGAATAAATGATTTTTAATGTAATATATAGTTACATGTTATACTTTTTATTATGTGGGTTAAGCTATGCTGTTAAATGTGGATCTATTTATTTTATTATTCATTGCTTACTCTATTTCTACTACTTATCTCCTTTATTTTTTCCCTTCCCCATTTATCTTTATTTGCGTCCATCTTTTTCTTTTTTCTATTAACCCCAGAAGGCATTTGACCCTATAAAAGCTTGTCTTTAAATATTCAGTAATGCGCATGGAAGTCAATTCTAAATTATTTACATAAGTATAAGTATTTAAAGATATAAATATATATATATTTGTGTTTGTTTGAGGGTAGGATCCAAGAGTACGAATTGAAAGTCGAGTCTTGAGTCCAAGGCGAATCAAGTTTACGATCTTAGCCCATTCCCTAGAACACACAACCACTTTAACCATGTTGTTTACCCATTCTAACTCGGGAAGCCAAACAGGTAACCAATGTTACAATTCCTAAGAATTTATGGTATCTGCTTTAACTCTGGAGGATGATATATATATATAGTATATATATATATATATATATATATATATATATATATATATATATATATATATATATATATATATACTATATATATATATATATATATTAGCTCCAATGAAAAAGAGCATCTCAATAGAATAAACAATTATTTCAAAGTTAGAACTGGGAGCATCATATGGCAAAACTCACATTTTGATATATATGTTCCGTTTTATAATTAACTGCCCATGAGTTGTCAGTAGAGGTGTGGATGAAGCTATAATTTTTCGTACATATTTTACAGAGGCATCATCGTTGACGTATAATACAGCTCTTTTGTGTATTGGCGCCCTTCATAAGTGGGAATCCATTCTCCAACAGATGGACATACGACTGACATAGTCCGTATCAAGAATTTTAATAGTCTTATTCCACTTAGCTAGTGAAATATGGTCACGTTCTTACGAACAATGATAAGCTCATTGGCTTCTTTTGCTATCTCAGCATAAAGAAACCGTCTCTTAGTTTTGTTATAATTTTGGGTTGTAGAGGGCAGCCCAATTCATTCTTTTTCGGCTCTTTTTGGAGGGGGAGTTTCATTTGACTTGTCCTCGCCTCTTTCTTTTGGACGGTTTTGTTGGTTCGGAGGGATTGACTTGTCCCATTTGCCTTTCTTTTAGATGTAACCGTCTTCCATTTCAGTTCGTCGGCATTTTCATTTTCCAGAGATTCGGTTTGATTCGAATCTTTTTTATTGACGCTATCTTTATAATTCCCCATCTTGGGAAAGTTTTGTGATAACAACTTTTCTTAACGTTCCGCACAAAGTATGTAGGGAGTTTCTCTCATAAAGAGAAGAAAAAGAAAAGAGGAACAAAATTGGCTAAGGCTATTTTCAGTCAGAGCTATCTTCAGGCGCTGAAGCGGCCTCGCGCTCAGTTGGGCGGAGGGTTATCCTTGCCAAAAGTTATTTTATCGAAAATATATATAAAAGTTTTTAAGGACATTTTGTACAAACCCAATGTAGAGTGGAGAAATTTTATATGTCAGTCCAGTATTTTTGAACACCTAATGTTCGGCACTACTCTATCAAATGACTCAGTAGACCGAGTATCAAAGGAATGGGGGCAGCTCAGAGAATTGTCTGGTCTTTAACACCTTGTTTTGATTCGAGCGGGATCATCGACATTATTCATCAAAACTTCCAAAAGGCGCCTTTTTTACAAACCGGATAGACTTGAAAAGACTGCCATTAGTGAAAGTGTGTTTACACTGCATGACCTGAAGAGAAACTCCATCTTCCATACTGGAAAGTTTGTTTTTCCATTGAATAGATCTGCTGCCCATCATCTTCCTTTAACTCCTTGGTGTTTCAAATTAGTAACCAAAACAGATGAATGTCTTGATGCTCGGGCGATCCTAAATAACTTTAAAAAAGTCCTTCTTCTTCCTTCCTCATGGGATAAGTGATTATGCGATCTCTGGGTGGGTTTAATTGACAGTAGAACATTCACTTCTCAGTTCCAGATCTCAGCTGGGCTGCTTCGATTTTTTTGCCCCTGCAAGGACTGCGGGAAAACTTATAATGATAGTGTTCACGCTTTTAGTGACTGCCCAGTTTTAGCTTTATTGAAATCTTTTATCATATTGAATCAGGATTTTATCAAAAAAATTAGGCCCGCTTCCTTAATGGATTTTTACTTTTTGGTTTGTAGCCATACACTAAGCCCATCTCAGTCGAAGGCAAAGCTATAAATGCTTCAATTTCTAACTGTAAAGGCCTATATGGCCAAACATTTGACAAGCTACACGCCAGTAATGTTGACCATCTGAGGGCAATTTTTATTTTCGCTGCTGCGAGGTATTGTGCTCTTCGCTTACGAATCCCCAAAACCCAGGACAGTTCATGGAATTATGCTTTTGGAGTTACTAAGTTTTACCCTTCTCAATCTGCACGACATCTCCATACTTTGAAAAAGGTGCTTCGATTTCAAAAAAATCTTCTCCAAGGACAATGAAAACCGCAAGGAAAAAATTGAAGAAATATTTGACCTTTTTGATAATATTTTTTTCGCGTATTTTATTCTTTGTTTTTTAGATATTGTGTTTGTTATTTAGATTTGTATGTATTTGTTAAATATTTTGGCCTTTTAGTAGAAAATTTATTATAACTATAATGTTTATTGTTGTTGTAAACTTAAAATTTTCTATCACTCTTTTAGTTGCTTTAATATGTTTTTTATGTGACAAATAAAGGCCTTGCTGCGGAACAAAAAGAAAGAAAAACCTTCACTTTGGTCCAATATGATCTAAAACCGTTGAAATAGGGCTGATTCCGATGGTTTGAAGTCCAAATTGATCCGGAAGAGGAAGGAAGTGCACTTATAACATTATAGCATAGTTAAAACGTACAAGGTATCCCTAACTCCACTAAAACAAACTTCAACTTGAAGACGCACGGAATGACGTGTTGCTCCTTGCACAGCTAAAAAGTAACTTCATGTTATACCAATTAAAAATATATAAATATTCGGATAAACTTAACATATTTGTGTATTACACTCTAAATGTTGAAGGCACAGGTTCCAATCCCGAGTGGAGAAAGTCATAGACATCTTCTAAAATATCCATTCATTTATAAGTGTAAAATACTTATTGATTTCCTTGGAGCCCCATTGACGAAAAAAAGGCTGTCAAAAATGATTTTATGGCTTCAAATTTGCCTTCAAATCAATCTATCATATCGAAAGGTTTACCAATAAGTTCTCAAAGTCTGTCATTTAAGAAAAAAGGAGGTACTTCACCAAGAAATTCAAGCGTTGTGTCATTATATATATATATACCTTTTTTTGGGTGGATAATGTTTCCCCTTTTACCGCCAAATTGTAAATATTATGTTCACACATACTCTATTGACAAAGTCTATTGATGCATACAACAGCCGTGTACTTATGTAAATAAATCATTGACATTGCATTATTTGTTCACATAATTAAACTCCATGAGGGAAATTAGTTTATTAAAATAATTTTCATTACTATGAAAATATAACTAATTTCTTAAGTATACATTTGAATGTATACGTAAGAAATATTTGCAACATCAAAAAGAACATATTATTTAAAAGAGAATTTAAAAAATACTTTTATTGACCTTTAATTTTATGAATGACTAAGCAAGAATTAAAGAAAATTAAAAATCATTTTTAGATTATTTGAAGAAATCTAAAAGGGATTTTTGAAACTTTAAATTGCTCATGATTCCACGCAATGTAGATTCTTAAGGGTCTACGACTTTCTCAAACCAGGACCAGAAGTAGTTGCAGTCATACTTGACCTGGTCTCTTGTAAACTAGTTGAAAATAGATGAGTCGTTTTTTTTTATTCAAGTTTGGAATGGACTAAAACTAGAATGGTTAGTACGTCTTTTATCTGCACATCTGATTAAAAGTCGCTGGACTTTTGTGTAGACAGATGAATAATAAATATTTGGGCGGAGGTGACGTCCTTTATACTTTTTTGCAGATGCCAACCTATCTTCCCTGGCACTCCGGGTCCCAATAGGATTCGCTAATCATGAAGTATTTTTACCTTGTAAGATATGGATCAGCTGAACACTGGCTTCAGTATAATTTTTTGGCCCTGAAGGTGTTTAAAATGCATTTATTTTGTTGATATCGATATGAGCTGTGACTTACATCTTACAAACATGCATTTTAACCATTCAATACATTTACTGCCAAACATATTTAATTAAGGACATTATAAAAATAACTGTTAGCATAAATACAATCCTTGAAAATATAATTACATAGACATAATATAACCGTTGGAGTTTCAGAACTTTAACTTTTTATTATAAAACTTGTTAATCAATAAAACGTGTAGGTTAAAATACATTTTAATGAATTTGTTTTCCTACAGAACATGACCACGAATAAAGTATTATTAAAAGGAATTTATTAAAGATCCCTGCAACAACCTGTTGGTATTTTTTTATAATTCCAAATCATATGTGTCGAATAAAGTATCATACTTTTAGATAATAAAATTTATAATTTATTCGTCATAACATATTATTAATTATTTTCACCATTCAAAAAAGTGTAAACAATCAAGAATATAATATATTTAAAATTATGTGTACGAAATACATAAATTAACACTATAATTTGGAGCAACATTTTATATGAACAAGTGCTAAATTACACTTATTTTATCATATGTTTCTTGCCATTGTTTTCTATCTCAACGATTTGTATTGGGCTAAATTTTACGATGAAACATTTCTTATATATAAAGGAAATAATATTTCAGATAATTGAACAAATGATCTTATTTCTAAGACAATAGTTCACCATAAAATAACTTTCCATTTCATATTTGCAAAGGTTAATCTCATATAATAATTTGTACATTTTCTCAAGCTTTTTCGAAGCTACGTTTATAACATCTATGATATAATCAATTCAGACATATTTATATATATATATATAGGTATATATATATTTATATACATATTCTTAATCCATTAGGGATATTTTTCATTTGAAATCTCTACTCCCTGATATAATTTGATGGATTAATATCTCTATGGGAAAACATCTTTCTCATGCATGATAATAATTATTCTTAATACTCTATGATCATAAATATAATTCATCTTGACTTTATCAATATTAACCCATGAGGGACACAGCTCAATTGATATCTTTACTTCACTACTTAAAGTAATAAATCTATTGAACCCTTTCTCAAAGGAAAAACTTTTGCAGATGTACAAAATAAATTTCCAATCTTTTATCTTCAAAAGGATTGTGATATCACAAGATTTATTAAGGATAACCCAAGAGAGACGTAGGTTATCCGCTTTAACTATTAAAGCATTGACAATTTCTGGAAAAACGAGGTTAGAGAGACATTTATGTTGAGTCACATGTTTGTCCTCCTGGGTGGCTATATATTTAGACTGGATGGTCATTGATGCCCATAAAGTCACAATGGAAGAGAGTCATTGTTTTTAGGATGAGGTTATATAGCTATAAAAAGTCTTTCACCTTTTTTTCTCATTGGATAAGATGATAGTGCACTCTCTCTGGTGAGTGAATATGATAAATCACATCACAGTTTTAGATCCCTGTCAGGCTGCAACGGCTATTGCGCCCCTTAAATGACGGTGGGGTAATCTATAATAATATATTTCATATTTTTTTATTGAATGTCCAGTTTTAGTTATTATAAAGTCTTTTATTATTTTAAATCTAGATTTTATATAGAAAAAATTATGCTGTCTCCTTAATGGCTTATTACTCAATTGTGTTGCACCATACGCCTAGCTCCTCTCCGAAGAAAACAAATCATTCAATGCTTAGCTATTGTTGTTGTTGTTGATGATTTATTACGAGCTACTATAGCCCTAGCCTTCATGGCTACTAATATAAAAAAACATGTATCTTATATACAAACACAAATATTATACAATAATAATAATAATAAAATATTAATCAAAGAAAAATAAAAAAAAATAAAAAAAATATATATATACATATATAAGTAAATATTTTTCAATTTTCATAAAATACATTAAACTAAGGAGCTATATGGATCTAGACAAACCTGCCATTGTCTTTGCTACCCTCCGAGCACTTGATAAGGTGCATGCCTCTCTAATGGCTGTGACAAGCTCAGGCCTTTGAAAGTTAACAGCAGCGACCAGTTGGTAGAAACGGGTTTCTTGAGGCATATTGTAGCACTACGGGTGCGCTCATCGAAGCCCTCAAGAATCCTCTCAAAGGGACAACTGTCTACATTCAAGCCTTCCAAGCAGATATGGCAGCCTGCTTCACTAAGATCTCATTTACAGATGGAAGATGTGACCTGTCGAGAAGGTCAACCACACGCAACCGATCTGCTCTTTGAACTCCCGCAAGATACGTGCGAGATCGTTGATGGCAAGTTGCGCATCTGAGCTAGTCTTTGCCATTGTAGGGGTGTGAGAGGGTGCAGCAGCAGACGAGAAGTTGCACTTCTAGTCACCCAAGCAGACGTCTGAAGTTTCCCGATAACTATGGCTCTAGCTATCTCGGTCAGTAGTGGCCTCGAGATACCGTAGTGCAGAGCCGGCGGATGACTCCGATTCGTTTCCTGAATTCTGAATAATTTTTTCGTTGTGGGTCCAAATGTCAGGTTCTGCTACATTACTCCCAGAAGGTCGAGTGTAGCGGTCGAGGAGTGTCTGAGCACCCAGACGTAACGTTTGGGTTTTCCAACGTTTAGGTGGAGTCCATTCATATTAGAGTACGCCTCCAAGGCCTTCGATGCCGAGCCATAGCGAAGTCGACCTGTTCCCAGGATGGAGCCGAGATGACAATAGAAGTATCGTCGGCGCTATAGCAGTACCTCAGCTGAGCTTCTGGATTGACAGCTACTCGGAGGTAATCAGGTAGGTCAGCGTGAGAAGAATGAAAAGTAGGGGGCCAAGCACAGAACCCTGTCTGACGCCGTACTTTATGTTAAGAAATTGGACCGTTGGCCGTTCCAATTCACCTTTTGTCGCCCTCCTGTTAAGTAGCTGAGCATCAGGCTTTTTGGGGGGCCCCGCCATCCATTGGAGCTTGTAGGTCTATATTGCCAAATCTATTTCATAGAATTCGTAGACTAGTAATGTTTCCACTTAAGGATTATTTTAATTTTCGCTGCTTCGAGGTACGGTGGTGCACTTCACTCAATGATCCCCAATACCCAGGCCAGCTTTTGGAAGTATGGCATTGTCAAGTTCTACCTCCTCCTAATCGGGGACAAAATCTCGAAACATCAAATAATATAATTCATTTGTTTAAACAAATCGACAATCTAAACAATATCCACAACAAATAAAAAAGTAAAGTTCCAAAAATACGACTGACAAAAAATATTGTCTTCAATGATATATTCATCTTATGCCCAGTTGTTATTGCATTATCTTTTATTAAGTAAAGGCTTTTTTGCGTTCTAATATAACTTTTTAAAGCTATATTGTTTAATATTATTTTATAACATTTTTTAATCATTTTTAAATGATATTATATTTTTTATATTTTACCGACTAAATTAAAGCCTCAGGAGATTCTCTTTGATACAACAGCCGTGTCAGAAGAAACCTCCAATTATTTATCTTACCTCTAAATGTGTGAATGTTCATAAGAAAACTATGTTAATTTTTGGGCATGAATGTAGGCTGGTCCAGGACGTTGAAAAATGGAAAGCACTTCATAATCTACCAAGAAAAACACAAAGAAACCAGTAGATGGGAGAGTAAATGATGTATTACATGATCTCCATTCCCCAATATTGCAAGAGGAAATTGTAAAATATATAAATACTTATAATATAAAACACCCGGGCTGTCGGGTCTCCCTCATGAGTTCTACAAGACATTTGCAGTTCCTCTTGCTCCAATTTCAGAGCGAGTCTATCGTGACATTTCATAAGAGGCTTCGTCCCAGAATTTATGACTCGGTTATAATAAGTTGGATTGTAAAGAAATGAAAAAAGGATATGATATTAAGATTACCGCCCAATGTCTCTGCTAAAATGCATTGCACAAGATACTCACATGAATATTAATAAAAGAGTTCTTCCTCAACTGATTTCTCCATTCCAAAAAGACTTTATGCCAGTACGCCACAGCGAAGACTGTGCAAGATCTATCCAAGATGCAATCATGATTGTACAGACACGGGAGATAATTACACCGCGGTTTTTTTGAGTGCTTCTAACATCGGTATTCGTTATTCAAGACAATACGTATTATTACAATTATTTGGGTGATTTTGACCTATAGTTGGCAACAAAAAGAGAGCATTATCTAAAACTGCAAAATAAAAATATTTAATTCATTATTTACTCAATTATCTAAGAAATAGTATGTAAAAATACTTAAGTATTTACATACTATTTCAGTATTCAATTCCATACTTGCCTACCTATGTATTTTGGTCCATTTCTTCATGGGTCATCATTTTCCTTACTACCTTGGTCCATTCTTCCAGGTCAGTTCTTCTAGGCCGTATTTTATGGTCCATTTCTTCTGTTGACCCAAAGAAGTGGGGATGCCATTGTGTGGAGAGGTCAAAGAAACTTCCTTCAACTATTCTTATCATTGTCATAGAATGGTCCCAGTCACTAAGCTGGGAAGAGAGAATAAATTAGGAGCATTGGGATATCATAACCTCTATCGAATGGGCTTGTGTCAACATTACGGGACTTTCGAGGGGGCTTATGTGTTCGAAAACAACTCACATCACAGTACAAAGGACTCCTATTCCTCCAAGAATTTGCGTAGGTGGTCGTCCTATGAGTCTCCAAGATCTTGTTAGAAGAATGTGGAAATCTGATTCCATCACATGATCCGAACCTGCAGAAAATCATGGATTAGATTGCAGCATGCAAAGTTTTCTGCCTCTCAATTTTGAGCGGGAGTTTTTCTCGTTTGTTATTCTTTCCTACGCGGGGAGGTTTATTATTTTTTCTATGTTTCAGGGTTTCCAGTAATTTTATCACGCGTAAATTCGTCGTGGACCTTTTTAAGCCGTTTTTTTGTCGTGGGTATTTACCGACTAGCTCTTTTATAATCTGTCAATTTCCTTGTTCTTCTTTTTCCGTGGGTATTTTTGTCAAGTAGCTTTTTTGTAGTGAAGGCATATCCGCGCGAATTTTTTTTCACTTTGTAGACCTAATTTTGCGATGGATGAAATTACAGTAACTAAGTTTCAGGTGTGTCTTTTGGGAGGGAGCATCATGAGCGCGCTTTTTACGATCTTTAGGGTTGAGAATACTCATTTATAGAATCCATAATTGTGTATAAATAAGGAGTTTTCTACATCTTAACTTATCTATAATTTACCTCTTACTAACATTTCATAACTCATCCTAAATATATATACGTTTTCACTTCAAACTCTTCTATTATCTTATTTATTCTTACGGGGTGTCTAAAGAGAATTTTAAGCTTGGTTTAATTATATACTTTCTCTTGAAAGATATTCTTAAGTAAAAGTATGTACATATAGAGTCACTTTTCATATTAATCTTTAGGACATTTGGGGTTATAAGCTTTGCTTGATTGGTACTAGATCATCAGGACTTTTACACGTGTTCTGGGATCGATCTTAATTGAATTCTTGGGCTGATGATAGAAATGTCCCCAGCAACAGCGATAGAGCTATTTTCACAGGAACAAATTTTACACGGTTTAAAACGCACGCCTTATATAAACATGAGGGGGGGAGAGTGACGTCACCATCAACAATCGTCAAATAATAGAGCCTCCACTGATCATAGTTGGGAATCTTTTTTTTTGGGTGTCATGAAAGCATTCTGGCCTAGACTTCAAACTTGTTGGAGATCCCTCGATCCCTTCCTTCCTCCATCCCTCCTTCTTTCTTACCGGGACTCGGGATAAATGCCTTGGATACCAAGAAACGAGTCTCCTCCCTCCCTCCCATTAAGAGACACATTCCCCTCACCTCGACTTCAAGAGTGGAGTCCTACCCATCGTCGGACTTCGTCAGTCAAAGGACTTCCTTCCCTCATCTTCGTTAGAGAGCTCCCCGTCCCTCCTCTTCGTGAGTGGAGTCCTACCCATCGTCGGTCTTCGTCAGTCAAAGGACTTCCTTCCCTCATCTTCGTTAGAGAGCTCCCCGTCCTCCTCTTCGTGATGGAGTCCTACCCATCGTCGGTCTTCGTCAGTCAAAGGACTTCCTTCCCTCATCTTCGTTAGAGAGCTCCCGTCCCTCCTCTTCGTGAATGGAGCCCTACCCTCGTCGGACTTCGTTAGAGAGCTACCCATCCCTCGTCTTCGTTAGAGAGCTCCGTCCCTCCTCTTCGTGAATGGAGTCCTACCCCTCGTCGGACTTCGTCAGTCAAAGGACTTCCTTCCCTCATCTTCGTTAGAGAGCTCCCGTCCCTCCTCTTCGTGAATGGAGCCCTACCCCTCGTCGGACTTCGTTAGAGAGCTACCCATCCCTCGTCTTCGTTAGAGAGCTCCCGTCCCTCCTCTTCGTGAATGGAGTCCTACCCCTCGTCGGACTTCGTTAGAGAGCTTCCCATCCCTCGTCTTCGTCCAGGAGTTCCTTCCTTCGTCTTTGCATAGGGTTCCCCGTCCCTCCTCTTCGTTAATGGAGTCCTGCCACTCGTATTCATGAATGGAGCCCTACCCCTCATCTTCGTGATTGGAGTTCCGTCTTCCATAACCTCCTCCATATTGAAGACTTTTTTTCTCTTTTTTGGAGTTTGCTATTGAACGCCTCAGTCCTGTATTTCTATGAAATAAGTATCATGATGTCCTGATGAATCTAACAGTCCAAAGGACATGAAGATCATTAAATCTCGGTGAAGGAGCCTTGATCATCAAACCTAACAGGACTACCCCTCCCCCAGACTAACGCTCCCCGGACTATCACCCCCCGTGCCATTTACTCCCATTACTAATATTTTTTATTCCATGAAGTCCGCTTATGAAGTTAACTATGTTTTTTTGTGACAATTGACCAGTTTAAAATTTGAATGTAATCAGATAAATAATATTAATACTTTAGTTTACCATTATTTAATAAATCTTATTTCTCATTTCAAATCTCGCAAGAATTGTAACTGGTCACCAAACTTATCAAAAATTAGTATTAAAAGTGCTAATTAATTTTTATTTATTTTCTAAGATATGTCGTTAAAATGATTAAGCTAATAAAATTTTACTTTAACATGACTTGAAAGAGTTTTTACTATGGATATGGCCTCTTTTACAAATTTCTTACAAATCCTAGAAGTTATAGGCGTCACTTTGAATAAATCATTTTAACTACTTTTCACTAGTGCTTTACACTATTTACACTTTATTGAATTTAACGTGAATGCATGTTATAAATATATAATAAAAATTATAGTTAAAAGTTATACAGTAAATAAAGTCATAAAAAAAATTATGGCATTAAAAATCAAGTATAAATATAATCAAAATCTACTGATATAAAATATCATTAAAATGTTCAGGAAATAATGGTTTTCATTCAATTTAGATTATAATTTTTTGTAGAACCGTAGTAAAAACTTCAGATAGGGAGAGGTCCTCTTGGAGCAGGAGGGGAAGTACCGAAAGATGTCACCCGCAAATCGCCAGCTTGAAACCTACGGAATCATTATGTAGAGCGCCATGTTACGAGCTGCTGCTGATATTAAAATGGCTTTTAGGCCTCCCCCATAATTAAGATATTATCTTATCAATTTATTATATTATAATACAGACATAAATAAATATTACTATAGATGAGAAAATAATATTGTAAACGAATTTACTGTTCCTACACTTTAATTCATGAAAGTAATTAATATATTAGATGGCAAATAAATTTCATTCACAATTTATTATTGTATTATAATACAGAAATAAATTCAATAGTACTTTAGATGATAAATATTAGTAATGGGAGTAAATGGCACGGGGGGTGATAGTCCGGGGAGCATTAGTCTGGGGGAGGGGTAGTCCTGTTAGGTTTGATGATCAAGGCTCCTTCACCGAGATTTAATGATCTTCATGTCCTTTGGACTGTTAGATTCATCAGGACATCATGATACTTATTCATAGAAATACAGGAAAAGGCGTTCATAGCAAACTCCAAAAAGAGAAAAAAAAGTCTTCAATATGGAGGAGGTTATGGAAGACGGAACTCCAATCACGAAGATGAGGGGTAGGGCTCCATTCATGAATACGAGTGGCAGGACTCCATTAACGAAGAGGAGGGACGGGGAACCCTATGCCGAAGACGAAGGAAGGAACTCCTTGGACGAAGACGAGGGATGGGAAGCTCTCTAACGAAGTCCGACGAGGGGTAGGACTCCATTCACGAAGAGGAGGGACGGGAGCTCTCTAACGAAGAAGACGAGGATGGGTAGCTCTCTAACGAAGTCCGACGAGGGTAGGGCTCCATTCACGAAGAGGAGGGGCGGGAGCTCTCTAACGAGATGAGGGAAGGACTCCTTTGACTGACGAAGACCGACGATGGGTAGGACTCCACCCACGAAGAGGAGGGACGGGGAGCTCTCTAACGAAGATGAGGGAAGGAAGTCCTTTGACTGACGAAGACCGACGATGGGTAGGACTCCATCACGAAGAGGAGGGACGGGGAGCTCTCTAACAAGAAGATGAGGAAGGAAGTCCTTTGACTGACAAAGTCCGACGATGGGTAGGACTCCACTCTTGAAGTCGAGGTGAGGGGAATGTGTCTCTTAATGGGAGGAGGGAGGAGACTCGTTTCTTGGTATCCAAGGCATTTATCCCGGAGCCGGGAAGAAAGAAGGAGGGATGGAGGAAGGAAGGGATCGAGGGATCTCCACAAGTTTGAAGTCTAGGCCAGAATGCTTTCATGACACCCCAAAAAAAAAGATTCCCAACTATGATCAGTGGAGGCTCTATTATTTGACGATTGTTGATGGTGACGTCACTCTCCCCCCCTCATGTTATTATAAGGCGTGCGTTTTAAACCGTGTAAAATTTGTTCCTGTGAAAATAGCTCTATCGCTGTTGCTGGGGACATTTCTATCATCAGCCCGAATCTTAAAGCTTTTCACATGGAGTACTGTAAATTATGCGATCCAT
>CP045896.1:4689156-4719247 GCA_013387185.1 Caligus rogercresseyi
TTCACTTGATCTCAACGTTTTTTTTACAATCACTGAGATCAATTATCCTCAGCTTTTTAAATTCGTGTCTTCCGAACTAAATATTTACACAATGTGTATTTCTTCCTCTTTGTTCTACTCTGCTTACCATTCGATTTCATATATAACCCGAATGACCGACGATTAAGCACACAGACAAAACCATTTATTTTCATTTTATGAAAAGTAAAAATATTTCATTAAAACCGTACCGAACACTATAAATTCATTTATACCACATTTTCATTTAGAGTTCTATTTGTGCTTATGTAAATATATCGAATGAATAGACTACTAAAGTAATAACTAACTAAAACCAGAGATCTAGCTGTTATTAGAGCATATCTTGAAGAAAAATGAGAGAACGATTAATGTTACTTTTTACTTGTCTTGAATCATATCCCAATCATGCCATATGAAAAATATATCTCTGGAAGACTGTAATCCTAATATTCTTCCAGCTAATCTGTAGAAAACCTGATAACGACTTAATTAGACTTGATATCATGTAATCGTATATTTTCTTAGGGAGAAACATGAACTGATTGAATATTATTAAGATGAAGAAGAAGACACTTATATGACTATCGTTCATTATTTTGAAAGCATTGCCACTTTTTGTGTGCCTTTGTTCGAATTAAAATCCAATTGGACTGTCCTTTGACGTCTCCTTTGAATCTACAAAATGTTGAAATAGAATTTTCTCAATTATATTTTAATTCATGGACATATAATTGATTGGTTTTTATATTATAATTTAGTCGTATTTTAATATTATATGTATATGCTTTCATAGGTCCTATGTTATTGCTCTTGATATATATTTTCCGGTAGTCACATTAGTTAATTAGGATACTTCCATATTATGGATAGTCCTGCTTGTGAATGGGGCTATATGTTTCTCTTTATAGTTTTTAAGGTACAATGCTTATTGATAAATACGTTTTTGCATATCCAACAGAACCTGGGGTTACATTACACAGTGACTGTTATAGGAGCAAATAATAGCTAACATTGATCTATGTTATTCTATTGCGCAATGCCTCTCAATCTTGTTTTTTTTTGGAAGAAACAATAAATAATGAAGTGCATATGAGTATCCATATTTTTCTAACAAACCTCTCCTATGGCTGTCCATGTAGCACATCTTTTGGAAGAACCCGAGGACAAATATAACTATAACCGAAGATGACTGATGAGTATGATATGGTTTGCTGCTTCAAAGTCAGAGGTGGCTGCTATTGAAAGTGGATGGTAGCTCGGAGGAGAGTTTTTTAATTAGTAGCAGCCAAGTTAGGACCGAAAGAGAGTTCTTTGAGGTTGTAGGACTGCGGATGGAGTTGTTTTAACATTCGGAACGTTAGCTATTGACTCCGACCCAATCTGTGACTCTGACATGGAAATGTAATATAGAAACATAATTGATGTAAAATACACCACGTTTCACAAAAAATAAATAACTATTGAAGAGGAAATAAAACCTTAGGTTAAGAGTCACCCTTCCAAATAGTTTCTAGTATTCCTTGGTCAAGAGTACAATTGAGTGGGTGATTTCCCTCCTTTTTCTCTGCACATATGCTAAGGAATGCTCTCATTTTAATAATCGCTCCAATAGCTATTTATATCCTCTACGAAGCTTTATTAAAAATATTTGACGAACCATATTTTTGATAGTATAATAAATCCTTCTCCATACTAATTTGCAAAAACTCACCAAAATAAAACTATTCATATATTGAAAGTTTATTACCTTTACATTAATAAAACACTCTGCAAAATTCTCTTCTTTTCCTCCTAAGGCTATATGTGTGCCGAAACTTTAATCATAGTTACTTAACTTTTTTCACAGTTTTTCCTCCTTTTTCTTTGGATATTATTTTTTTCCTTTAAAACTTTTTTGATACTTGCATAATATAAATATCTATATAATATATATGTGTGTGTTTAGAATATTGTAATGGGGGTCAGTGAAGTTATTTCATTGTGTATGTCTAGTGTATTTTGCACTTGAACGTATATAGAAGTTTCATTATTAATTATTTCAGTGAAAGAGATGTCAGACTATATATATTTTTGGGATTAATATATATATATATATCATGTTTTTGTTCTTATAGTAGTCGGAAATGCAAAGCATAAATCAACTTATTGCAAGAATTAAAAAATACTGAACCAAATGTTCATCTTCCTTCCCTCAAAAATATTGTTCGCGAAAAGATAGCGGATTTCAATAGCGTCCTTATTTCGTTTCCCTTTTTGTCAATGCAAAATCACCAACAGTTTTTTTTTAATGCTAATACTGTTTTTCATACGTAGGGAAATATTATTGCCTGTGAAAGGAGAACCCCAAGTCAATGCACTTTAAGAAGGCACAAGTGGTAATCATAAAAAGATCATCCAACGATACAAACTCCGAGATATTTATCCCTCTTTTCAATATCAACATAAGAAAATCATAAACAGTGTTTTTATGATGTCTATTACCTTTTTTTAATTGTAAACTTAAGTATATATTATTTTCGACATCTATGTACATATTTTTGAAATATTACAATGTTTTAATTAATTCTCGGCATCCTCTTTGATTAATCTTTCGAATGTACTATTGAATAAAGTTTGCCTTTACAAAAAAAAAAAAATCATAGTTTTATTTCAATTGTCAAAGTGTTTTTTTGCCTATTTGATCCATAAAATTGCATCTGTGTAGATATAAATAAGCATACTAGCATGTAAATTAGTCTATACAACCTAGGATCTTTCAATGAGTTGGACCAAACCTGACCTTCTCCTCTCGGGATTCGAACCTGCGCCCTCAACATGAAAGTTGAACACACCTTAACTCACTGAGCTCTCGTACCCCTTCAGAGTGTTTCCTAATCTAAAAAATACTTCAGATTTGAAAGTTCCTTCTTAATTGCTCTAAAACCAAACATAAATAGCCATTCTAGTCTAAAGTTCTAAAATGGTTAAGTCGGAGCAAAACAACGGAAATGATAGAGAAACAATAAAAATAATTTCTCTTAAATATTACGAATAAAAAGACACAATACATATTTCTAACCATGATTACAGCCAAGACATAATTTATATGTTTTTCAATATAAAAAATATTTAAATGCGATTAACACTTGGAAGGAAGGAAAATACTAGACTTCTAGATTGTCAGTTTTTTGGTTCAGGTGCGTGTTAGATTTGGTCTTGATATATAAATAATCACCGTAGAAATGGTTTAAATTTATGTATATTAAATTATGTATTATGAGAATCGTCATTCTTAAAATTGTATTCACTAGATAAAGTTATAGGTATGCTTATAAAGTAAAAAATGTGACAAAAATGTCTAATTCAATAATTATACTGACGTGTCTCTGTATTTAATTCCTTCTATAAATATACTTTTATAATGTTCATTTGATCAAGAGTAAAATGATCTAAAGTAATTCAATAAATTTATATTTGGTTAAGTTATAATGATCATTATGGATTTAAAAATTAATCCAGTTATATTTTCAATGTTGTTCATGAGAAAGTCTTCCTCTTTTGAGAGATGGACTGTCGCCTTCGATATAAATGGTATTTAGAACATGCTACCAATTGATATAATTTACCCTTCTTTTATTTTCATATAATAATGATTAACAGATAATATTCATATATATATATATATATATCAGACATGTTGACATTCGCGAAAAAGTGTCGTTCGTCGTTCATCGTTTGTTTGTCGTTCGTCATCTGAAAAAAGTGATGACTTTTTTTAGAAAGGAAATTTTCCCATGAAAAATAAAAATCTTAGTCTTTTTTGGCGCCAAAAACGAACGACGAAACGATAAGGAATTTGCCTGTTGTTCGTCAAAAACTTTGTCATTCCTCTTTCGCGAACGACAACAAATGAATGATAAGTCAACAAGCTGATATATATAACAATATATATATATATATATATAATTATATTATATAATAATGCACTAATCTCTGTCTGTCCGTCTGTATGTCCGCACGCTATCTCCTCCCATATTTATGGTCAGATTTGACTTTGAAGGTACCTATGGAATCCTTGGGTCAAGGCGGGCCCTAAAAAACGATAAAAAAAATGTCATGAATTATGATCAAGTTGGTAGAGAAATGAGCTTGATAAGCTTCAAAACACTGAACTTTTGCCTCCTCTCTATATTCTTTAAGGTCTGTTTCACTCACAAACTAGCTCCAAAACCTTCCCATACCCGAAGGGCGAACATATGGCGCCGTAGGCGGCCAAATATGCGAGTATTATTAATTACAATCATCTAAGACTTTTATCTTATGATATGTATAAATCATAATTTTATGCAACAAATGAATGTCTAAAGGATTATGTCCAAAATTAACAAATACATACACATAGGATGTATTGCTTAGATCCTCTAATGTTTCCAACGTATACTAATCAACAGTCATCAATAATGCTTTGATTCGGGATATACCGTATGCAGAGAAAAAAGCCACACTAGCTATAGTGATCTTGTACCTGTGAGTCCGTCCGAGTCGAAAAATATTTGATGTTTAAAAAATGTAATATGTTACAAAAAGGCTTCTGGTACTCGCCCGATGTGGGCATGGCAGCCTCATGGGGTAGGTAGTCAGCATCCATTTCTTTCCAGTTCTTAATGACGGAAGTCACCAGGGCTTATTATAATGTTACCGATTTCTGAAAGCAGATATACACGGCTATCGCAATCAATTATTTTGGGAACTGTTTGAAATAAAAAATTTCGTAACAAACGGTTTAAAAAAATTGTATATGGAGCATACTACCAGTGGTTTCCCGATGATCAAAAAACGATAAATAAATTCAAAAATTAATTTTTATTAACAATGAAGAGTAAAGAGATATCGATAAGAAATATAAAAAAGGATAACATGAGCGGAAATGTACACATTTTACAAACATATTCCATTTTGGGAGGCTTGCGACAAGTAAAGAGGGATGTACTTTTTAAACGATAAAGAATAAAAAGTTTGACCATCAGAATATTAGTAATAATAGTTTATCGTTCATTTTATGGCAAGAGGCGACGTCTTGATACTACAATTATTTTACCTTAAGTACGGAGCTATTTGATAAATAAAACTTGGCTCAGGGCCTAATCCGTTGGTTCTGGACTTTTCCCTTTAAATTAGAAATATATCATTTCAAGTCTCGTTAATCATAAATGACTATTGATAAAATTTGACCTAGTTTTATCATTATTTTATATTTGGTTCGATAGAATTGTATCCGACGGATATAAATAAGCATTGTTGCATTAAAATAGTCTATGAAACCTAGGATATTATCAATGAGGTAGACCAAAAATGACCATCCCCTCTCGGGATTCGAACCTGCGCCCCCAACATTGAGGTGGAACACGCCTTGACGCAGGCGGCCATCGTACCCCTTAATCTTTCTAAAAGATATAGCTTCGTCAAATAATCATTAAATTATCAAGTAATAATCAAAAATGAGCCAATTTTAAAAGATTATAAAAAAAATAATTAACTTAACCCTTCCAAATGACATCTTCGTGATTGAACCAAATCAGTGTTTAATATATAAATACGCTCATTAAATTTGAATTAAACACCTAAAATGCTTGATTATACATGGCTTTTTTGACCTCTTAATAGTTTTTGGGATTTTATTCATGATACTTTTGGGTCATTCTCGAGCTGTGAGCATTCTACAGGAACCATTCGACTTGGTTGGGAATTACATATTGCCTAGGCCCAGGAGAAATAATGGCGTGCAGTTTTTCCATATATGAGATTATATCATTCTAGAACCTCATGCAGATGCTTTGGACATTTTTATTGTGCAAACGGACTGATTATGTATATGTCCTCTCGACTCCTTTACCATTCTAAAGGTTCCTGATCTTGTTATGTTTATTTATTTTGTGACCTCAGTGTGGGGTCATATCCCATGGAAAAATGTTTAAACGTTTGTTTATATTATTTTCCATTTCTAAAAAAGTCTTAAAAAAAACCAACATAAAGCAAAACATTTACTTTCGTTTTATGTTATTTTTATTAAAAAGGAATGAAGAAAATTGATCAGTATTATACGAATGGTTATAAAATCCGAAGTGGCTTTAAAGATCTACCTAAAGAAAACGTTTTGATAGAGAGACTTAGGAAGCAGGAGGTGAACGGAATGGAAAAGAAAGAAGTGAAGTCAATAGTCGGGGGAGGAGGAACTCAAATACATGGCAGTAAAGCTAAAAATAAAGCATAGTTGATTACTTCCAAAATATTCATAAATGTTGGGAATGTGTAAAGGAGAGCCCGGTATCTGTCAAAAGTGTGCATCCCAAGGACAAATACACGTCGGTAAGGACTTATACAAATACAGTCAAAAAAAGTTAGTAAAGGACACAGTTGACAAAATTGGATCAGGAAATATCGATTAAAGAAATAAAAGACTACATTTAGTTACAAAACGAAAAACTGTGCACCAGGACTGGATGGATTCCCAATGGAATTTTACAAAAAGTTTAGCGCTTTGTTGAGCCCGCTTCTGCAGAAGGTGTATAAAGAGGCTAATGCTCTTGGTTTTCTTTGTGGTCATATCACTAAGGGAAGATTGATTTTGATTCCGAAAAAAGGCAAAGATCCGAGACAAATAGGAAATTTGCGTCCATTAACAATGCTTAACACTAGTTATAAATTTTTTAGTGGCATATTAGCCTTGAGGATAAGGGATGTCCTTCCTTCTATTATACATTCATCGCAGAAGGGCTTTTGAGAGGTAGGTGGATGGATGACGTCATTAGGGGCATAAAAGACTCTATTTCTTCAGCAAAGCAAAATGTACAGGAAATCATGTACATGTTTACTTGTTTCATACTGAACTTCATACAAACGTGACTTTTGCCAATTTTCTAACCTTTTCCCTATAAACAAATTAACTGTGTAATAACTGAAGGTGAGCGAAACGTGCTCTTCAATTTTACAGTTTGCCTCCTTCTTTGCTAAGTGAAACTTTGCTAAACATTTGATACAGTTAAGGCCTTTTAAATAATTTCTCCTTGTGAAATGAGTGCCTCAGGAATTAATGGTGTGAGTCTTTTTTGTATGCTTGCATATGGAAGATTTATATGTGATACTTTAATGTTGCGAAGGCTTCATTCATAATCTATACATAGTAAGAACTGCACACGCGAAATTTAAACATTTTAGTGATAGAATATTTGGTCTTTAACGTTGTTCTTACTTTTTGCCAGTGACAATAATTAAAAAATATTTATTAATTAGAATTGCAGTAAATATGGCATTTCAACTTACACACACACACACATATATATATATATATAGCGATTTCACGCGGCGCTGCCCGGTATTTTCCAACTTGACAATAGTCTGGATGAAAAAAAAATCACACGAATAATTATAGTGATGTCATCGCGTGTGATTTTTCAAATTAAAATAAATTCCTTAAAAAGTCTTCATTGTCATTTTTCCGTTTGAATACCTTAAGGCTGGGTATTTAAACATCGTACAAAGAAGAAACCACACGAATAATTTCAGTGAAAATCAACATGTGACTTTTCATAATAAACCAGTTCCCTTAAAAAGTTGTCATACCTTTTATTGCCATTTTTCGTTTTGTATTCCTTACAACTGAGTATTTAAACATAGTAAAAAAGCACACGAATAATTTCAGTGATTTCATCGCATGTGACTTTTCGTTTTAAAATCAGTTTCTTAAAAGTTATCAACGGGTCTTCATGCGATTTTTCCGTTTGTATTCCTCAAAGGTGGAGTATTTACATATCATAAAAATAAGTTATTATTTAAGTCATTTCACAGGGAACATAGAGTGCCGAATATATGTATGGTAGCGCTGAATATCAGAGTATTTGTTTGATCTCCGTTGATGGGGGGAAACAGCAAAAACTTAAGAGAGAGTACTTCACATATTTCTTAAGAAAAATTGAGAGTGGTTGACATCACTCTCCATCTCTAGGCATTATTAAAATTTGATTAGTGCTATGTTGCGTGATAAAAAAAATGTTATTTCCAACAAAACTAAATTTTGGAGGAAAGACAGGGATAGAAAATAACTTATTTTTAAGTAATCATGTAGAAAACGAATTTTCCAGTAAACACCGAATAAAATAAAAACACGTCTTACTACCTCAGTGTATCCACAGAAAATTTGGGGAAAATCTAAACAATGCAATTTTAAAAAATCGGCAAAAACGGCGAATAAAATAAGCATGTCGATGACGAATTTTCCCAGGATATTAAAACCCCACTAAAACACTCCTGAGCTCTCAAAACTATTCACTGAAAATTTTGTAAGGATCTAATGAACCGTTTGGGAGATACAAGGGAACGAACGAACGGAATTCTTTTTTTATTAGTATATAGAGGATGTACCCGGCGCTGCCGGGACTTTCCAATTTGATAATAGTCTTTGGAATAGAAAGAAGATCATACAAATATTTTAGAGATGTCATCACATGTGATTTTTCATATTAAAATCAGTTCCTTAAAAAGTTGTCAAGGGTCTTCAATGCCATGTTTTCCGATTTTTTGTTCCGTAAGGATGGGAATTTAAACATCGTAAATATAATTTTTTTAAGTCGTTCCATAGAGTGCCTATATTATTTTCTTATGAAAAGTAGTTCGTTAAGAAGTCGTCATGCATCGTCATTGCCATTTTTTCTGTTTTCTATTCCTTTAGGCTGGGTATTGACATCACTCTCCAACTCTTGGTATCATTAAAATTTGATTAGCACGATGTTGCAATTTAATTTTTTTTGTTTTTTTCACAAAACTTAAATTTGGGGGGACAGAAAGAAAATTATTTTTAAGTAATAATATAGAAAAGGAATTTTGCGGGAAACACTCAAAAAAACCAAAACAGTCTTACTACCTATATCCACCAGTGAATTGGTCAAAATCTAACTTGGTAATTTTTTAAATTGCCCAAAAAACGTTTTGGCGAATAAATAAGCATGTTGATGACGAATTTCCGCGAGTTTACAACCCCACTAAACACTCCCTGAGCTCTCAAAACTATTCACTGAAAATTTCGTCAAGATATAATGAACCGTTCGGGAGATACCGGGAAACGAACGAACGGAATTCATTTTTTTTGTATATATATAAATATATATATATATATATATATATATATATATATATATATTAATATATATATATATATATATACAAGGGTGATTCTTATTTCACGTTTTTCGGATTTGAGAGTCGGGCTCCCCCTACGATTTTATCTTAGTGCATAGAGATCATCTTGTGCAAGTTTGAACGAAATCGAATATCAGGAACTGTCTTCTCAACGGACCCAAAAGATATGTAGTTAACTTATGTGTATTTTTCCCCATTCGATTGCCTGTAACGCCCTCAACATAAATGCCATTTTCAACATTTTGGTGCAAAAAGTAGGTATGACTGCAAGGAATTTTAATTAGTTTTCATTTCTTTTGTAGGTACATTCAAAATTAATTGAATATTAAAGTTTTGACATAGTCATTTTTATGAAAAATAACTCTAATATTTTCAAACTTTAATATCTTGTTCGTATGAGTAAAAATACTGAAAACATCTGTTTGTATTTTACTGTTACAGTTCTACTATTTTTTATTTTTTTAGGAATAAAATTAATACTGGAGCCACTAGTTTCCTTTATTCAGCAGAACACTGTATGACTGCCGACAGTAGTAGAAGAATTATTTGCTTAAATATCCATGATCTATCGACATTTCTGATGTGTGTATGATTGACTCAAACCTTTGAAAACATTACAGAATGTATTAAATCAAAACAAATTATCTAATTGTTTGCTTTAGTTTTCAAGACAATTGTCTACTTAACAAGAATTATGGCTTCAAATTTGATCAATTTTCATGGAAAGTTCAAGTGGACTTGAGGATTCTCAACTTGTAAGTTGTGTGACGATCATTCGTGATGCTATAATTAGTATTCGGTTTAGCGTATTTATATATTATTTACATCATCAGTTTATAAAAGAACATTAAAATATAAGGTAAACTAACGAAAAAAACTTCTTTAAAGGGTTGTGTAATAACAAAAACATATAGAGCGCGATATCTGAGTATGTAAGGCGTGTTCACTCTCATGTTGAGGGCGCAGGTTCGACACCTCCCGAGAGGGAAGGTCAATTTTGGTTATCCTAGTTCGAGGGACTTATTACACGCTATAATATGCTTATTTATATCCACGAAGATGCAATTCTATGGAATCAAATATGCTTAAAAAGAGCATTTTGTTCAAATGGTATATTAGTACAATTTTTATTTTAAATTTTTTACAATGAAAAATAAAATTAAAAAGCCTCATTACTTTAATAGTGAAAATAAGCCATCACATTCGTTTTGATCTCCTTGTTTCTAAAGCCTTCCTAATGTAAGCAAGCCATAAATGTTTAAATAAAATTAATGCTGAAGGAATATAGTGATGGCTGTCACATGAAGAATTCAATTAAGCTTTCTGGATTTTCATTACAAAAGGATACCCTGAGGTGATGGTGCACCATTGCCCATTGAATGTGTCGCCCAGTTACTGTCCTTGTAGAAAAATTATATATTAATTTATACAATACATGAGAGAGATTCCTTACCATCCCTTGTGTGTGAATATCTTACTTAAATAATAACTTGGTGCTTAACCGGTAAAAAATTATTTTCTCGTTAAATTGTACCAATAAAGGCACCGTCCGGTGTATGAGATAAGAAAGTGCCGTGATTTGGAATATATATATATTATATATATATAGGGGAACCGTACTAATAAATTCCATTGACGTTATCCAAGGTCAAATATTTCTTGAAGTAAAAATATGTTATTGTTCCGATAAAATCAAGGAATATTTTTCCTTTGGCCGTCTCCCTCTTTTTCTACTTTTTAAACCTTGGTAGTAAGACTTTGTTTACTCAAGGAATAGTGTCCACACATATAAAAAGGGTCGTATTGCTTTCTGAAAAATAAATTAATGAATGGTCACTGATATATATATTATATATTACAATAGAGGCCCTCGCTACTTCGCCCCTCGACATCTCGCGTTCTTTTACTACGCGACGACGGCCTTGGCTCCGTTTTACAATGTGGGGGTACTAAAATTAAGAAATATTAAGTGGTTTTTAAGTATTTGAGGTTGAAAACTAGTAATCTTCGAAAAAGCAAGATGGCGGCCAACAAAAAAAAGGTCCGGCCGCGTACATGTATTCAGACGCATGTACGACAACAAGGCAAAATGGCCGGTAGGCTTAAACGCCGGGTGATGTCAAATCTCTCTAAATTTCAATATATATCATCATCGCGACCCTTATATATATCGCTGTGGTCGTGTAGTGTATCCGGGCCGTCGCGCTTGCGAGGAGACTGTATATATATAAATATATATATATATATATATAATATATATATATATATATAGATATATTAAACACATTTTATAAATATATAGTAAATATGTATATATACATTAATAAAATAAGAATTCCTTTCGTGTGTCGTTTTTCTTTCGTTCGTTTCCCTGTGCTCCCACACGATTCATTAGATGTTGACAAAATTTTAGTGAATTTTTTTTGAAAGCTCAGGGAGTGTTTTAGTGGGGTAGTAAACTCCCGGAAAATCGTTTTCGCCCTTATTATTTTTTTCGTCAAAACTTTTTTTGTGGTTTTTTTAAAATTGCCATATTAGATTTGATCAAATTTTATGATGATTTTTGAGATGGTAAATCGTTTTTCATATGATTATTTAAAAATAAGTTCTTTCTGTCACCGCCCCCCTCCCAATTTAAGTTTGCTTAAAATCACTTTTTAGTACGCAACCTCGCGCCACTCAAATTTTAATAATGCCTAAAGATGAAAAGTGATGTCAACTCACTCTCAACTTTTCTTGATAAAGATATGAGTTTCATACTTTTTTTTTCCCACCATCAACGTAGACCAAACATATAATCCTATATTCAGCGCTACCAAACATATCTTTCTCACTCTATGTTTTCTATGAAATGACTTTAAAATAACTTCTTTATGATGTTATGAATACCCAGCCTAAATGAATAGAAAAAATGGAAGAAATGGCAATGAAGAAAACAATGACGACTTTTTGAGGAACTACTTTTAATATGAAAAATAGCATACGATGACATCAATGCAATAGTTCGTATTGTTTTATTGTACAAAACTATTTACAAGTTGGAAAATCCCGGGTATATATATATATATATATATATATATATATAAATATATATATATATATATATATATATATATTAATATATATATATATATATATATATATATATATATATATATATATATATATATAAGGGGTGTTCTTATTTTTCAAATGTTTGAAATGTTAGCAACATTGTGGATTTTCTGTTTCTTGGTGATAAAAGAAGACGACATACAAAGTTTGAACAAAATCGGTCAACATTACGAGGTCGCGCAACGAGGTCAAAGTTTTAAAAATTTAGTAAAAATATAGTTTTCCGCAAATTTCTTCAAAATGGTGGACGTTACAGACTTCAATAATAATGATTAATTTAAAGGAAATCTAATTTACTACCAGACGTATATTTGATGTTTTTTAATAAAACAAAGTTTTCAGTAAAAAAAAAAAAAAAATGGAGTGTGTAATGATAGCATATTTCATAGCTTTTTGTATCAATTAACTTCACTCGCCTGTAGAAGATGACTTGTTCGCTTCAGAGTAAAATAGTATTTTTAAGTTTAGTAAACTTTGAATGATAAATCCAAAAATGACCTTGGTTGCATTCTATCAATTCAGAATTCAGTACAATCTGAGTTTACATCATATGATTCAGAGCCTGTATTGACCTATAAGAAATCGATTATGAAAAAAAAATCATAAGTGTTTCTTAGATGTGCGTCAAGGTATCCTCTCAAATTTACTTTGTCTCTGACGCATTTATAATCCATTATATGCGTCATTTTGTGCGCGAGATATGTTTTTTATGTACATATAACTCTCTACTTATTAAATTGACATGATTTAGTATACCAAAATATTAAAGCTGGTGTACCAAGCTTTCATTTGATATGTTTGGTGCTCTAAAAATCGCTATACTGTAAGAGAATAAGCAAATACATTTTTGCACGTACTCTCCCCAAAAAATTGATCCTTTGATATGAGAAAATACAATTACCATTTGGTACTGCTGTTACTGTTAGCAGGATAGGAAGATAAAGAAAAAAGAAGGGAGAGAGTATTTTGCCTCACTTCTCTCCCTTCTTTTTTTTCTTTCTCTTTCTATCCAGGTAACACTAATATATATATATATATAACATCCGCTAGTTTATATATATATATATATATATATATACATAACAGCATATAAAAATAGTTAGTGTACTAAGACAATTATCAAAAAATAATAATAAAACATGATATAATTGGAACATAATAAAGGGAGTGCGATAGCGATAGTGCATTAAGGCGTGTTCAACTCTCTATGTTGGGGGCGTAAGTTCGAATCACGAGAGGGGATGGTCATTTCGTCTACTTCATTGATAAGTTCGATAGACTAATTTAATGCTATAATATAAATATTTTATATCTTGTCGAATGTATTCTGTCAAACCATATAGGCAAAAAAATGAGGTGTGTTTGGAAAGTTCTTTTAAAGAGTTTGTTACTTTTTTCCGTTGATGGTAGGGGGCCAACTAGAATTTTTATATCGAAGGCTGTATATCAAGCCCTTGGGGCTCATATAATCACTCTTATTTCAAACAGTTATGACGAAAGTCCCTTGACGACCAGAGCTTTTGATAGTTACTTATTCAATCTTTCTAACAAGATCTCTTTTTCTTCCGGACGCACCAAAGATCACTATTTAAGCCACGGAAAAACTTTATTGCACCACTCAAGTTTATGGAACCTTGATTCTGATGACAGAATATGGAGCAAGATGTCTTTGTTAAAATTTAATAACTGTGTATATTTTTTGCGTTGCACTCTGTACAGCGATATCTGGCTCATTGTTTTTACTTCTTATTACAGCTCGGATCATGAGTCAGCGGAGGACGAATTGGAGGAGGATGAGGACGTTTATGAGGAGTATGTGGACTTAGGAACAACCCCGCTCGAACGCGGGTCTTTAAAAACGGAAATGGAAAGACAATAAGTCCCATCAAAAGGAATTAGCCATCACCTCAGCGTAAGCCAACTTAAGAGGCTTCTTCGTAAATGGCTAGAACCTCCCTTCAAATCAAACTAAAAACAAACTCACGAAAGCCTTTTTTAGTATAGGTGATGGTTCAAATATAGCTCTCATCTAACCTCAATTAATATAAGATGATCACTTAATATGAGCTTATTCAAGCCTTCAGTGATTATATTGAATTTATTATTCAAATAATATGTCAAAGAAGCATTGAATTTTAACTAACAAATAATTTATTGTTGAATTTTCCCTAAAAAGAATAAAAATCATTTTATTATATGTATATTTGAAATGATTCTTCGTTTTCGAAGCATATTCTGAGGGTAAAGCTTTATTTCATATTGCTTTGAAGTAACTTGCTGATGACCAAGCATCATTATTTGTCTCCATATTGACCTCTCTCTAATTATTTAAAGTACAAAAATGGGCCTTATTCGCTAAATAACTATTAAACCAACTATAAACCATTAAATTCTTTAGCTCTTCAAGAATTCAATACTGCAAAGGGTTGGATAGTTAAAGCATGTTCATTGAGTGTATCGATCAAGTATTTTTTGTTGTTTCTTTTATCTTTTTTTGTTTGATAGAATTATATCCATTTGTTTATTTAATAGTTGTAGAAAATAAATAAAATACTTTGGATTTATATTTTGTCATTTATTAAAGTTAATTTAAAAAAATACCCTCTAGAGATATAAATTTGTCGCTTACTATTGTTAGTTCAGCGTTATACATAAGTTATCCTTGGAATATATGTAGTATTTAAAAATATTGAAAAAATAATAGTAATATTCTTACAAAATCATTACCATTGAATTATTCAAAGTTATGATATGTTAAAGTATCACATTTCATTGCTTTTTCTTTCAAAGTAATGTTACAATAATTTTTTAGAGGAGTATTATATCAATTTATACATTTACACATTTTCAATGAAGTGTCAATTTTAAATTAAAATAAAGTATAATATATTGTAGATTAATATTACATACAAAACGTTTTATCTCACATAAGATTCCAAGTCAGTCATATGTCTTCATATTCGAGTTCGATACCCTCAAAATTATTATACTACTTTATCTATTCAATTGCTGCGGAGAAAAAAATTAATGCTGCGGATACGTACCATGGCCACCCCCTTTATAAAAAGTTTCTCCATTTTCGGGTACAATGCTTTTCATGCATTGTATCCTCGTTGTCAGTTCACTTTTCAATTTGATGTTCACTCATCTTTTTTTCTTCTTCATTGTTTCAAGATTCCTTCTTTTCATGAACTCTCTCTCTCTCTCTCTCCTGGTGAAAGCCCTTTCATCCGCCAATTGGAGCTTGTCTTCTTTCCATTTCCTTCCATGCTTGCTATTGCTTGTTGTGTGCCCATTTGTCATCGTCCATAGTGACTTTATTTACATGTTTTAAGCGAAAGAAATGTTGATCTCATATTCAGTGGCAGGGTTTTTTTTGTATCCAAGATACAGCTTTATTCTCTATGTTTACATAAATTATTAAAACAATGTGTACCTATTTTAAATAAGGTGTTTTTTAGGGTTTACATTTGTATAAAGTAAGATGTGCTTCCATAGTAATAAATAGTTTCCTGGTTGTTGCCTACATAAAGGAAACAAAATATTTTAAATAAAAATTCATCCAAAGTAGCCCTTGGATTTTTTTTGCTCTCCTAGACTGTATATAATTTTAAAATATAGACATATTTGAAGGAATTGCCTGAGGAATGCTTTTAAATTATGTCGTTTTAAACTAATGTATCGGAAAACGGTTTTTAGAGCGTACGCCTCGAATGAATTGATTTAATATTCTGTTTTAATTATATTGATTACGTTTAAAAAAATGTTTGACTCATTGGTCAATCTTGAATTTTTAATAGCTTAATATTACAAACCCTGAGATCCAACTTGTTTCCCTAAAAAAAGAAATGATTTTCGCATAAACGTATACTCAGCTTAAAGTATGTGTGCTATCCATTTGTTTGCATTTGGGCTTAGGGTTTTCACGCACTTTCATGCTCTTTCTACACATATCTTTTATCCCCACCTCGTACATAATTGAATATGTTTTCTGAGGGTAGTTTGTTACTGTTCCTTGTCACTTAGTGTTGATTTTTTATTCATAGTGATTAAAATTGTAAAAATATAGCAAAATGTGTACCATTAAAAACATTAGAAAAACGTAAATATCTGACATCAGGATTCCATAGAAAGATATATACAAAAAAGAAATGTAAAATCTTTCAGCTTAAGATATTAAATATCATATGGCTTAACTAACTTCTTGCCTCAAGAAGATCTCCAATCCTACACTTGCAAATCTCCTGTAATCCCATATAATTAGAAAAACAATGAGTAGTTATACATATTTTCTTCACTTCCCTTGAATTTTTATATATGAAAATAGGCTATTGATTATCTTATAGTTCTTTATTAAATATTATGAACCAACTTATTGTTGTCATGAAAAGCCGCTCATGTAGTTTTGTCTTTGTGTTCGTTAATCCTTCATCTAACATCATATATTTAAGCCTAGTAAATTAAACAATTGTGGATTCGACTATGCGAATATCTGTTGTTATGTAAAATTTGTATATTTCTCCATCAAATGAGTTGAATAAAAAAAATTGAGAATTTTAAATCTGATTAAGATAAACAACTCTAACGATATGAGTGTTGATTAACTGAGATCCTTAGAAGAGTGTTTTCTTTTATATTCAAGTAGATCTATCAATTTGAATAAATAAAAAAATGTCTAATATAATCCAAATATATTATTAGTTATAAATTTGCCTGAACTTTTCGCTTTCATGTTGTCCTCGATCAATATTTTCAAGGTAGTGTTGTCCATTAAGAGACATTCTCTCTTGTTAAGTTTGTTTATTGATTACTGCCAGTATCTATTTAGGGCAACTCGCTCATAATGATTTTAATGAATATTTTATGAGGATCATTTTGAAGTTATTAGCCTCTGGGGAGGTAAACCAGTGTCTTGGGAAGTTATTTGGTTCCTCTGCCGCTTTCTGATGAAATTAACGGGTTTTAATTTTATTTATTAAACTACTTGATTACAAAATAATTGAGTTGTATATATATATATACCTATATATATAAATATAAGAGAAATAGAAAAACCTTTACTTTTGTAATTTACATTCCTGATCATTTGGAGTTTTGTAAGCCTGGAAATTTATAGAAGATCATTTTGGAACGATCAAGAACGTAACTTTTAATTGGAATAGTTTTATATAATCATAAAATAAATTATGCATGAATAATAAACCAATAAAAATAATACTAAAATTGTTGATATCTGCATTGAAGATAATTTAGAAAAGAGTGTATCGGATATATATATATATATATAATATAAATAGTAGAATTGTCTGCTGTTTGTTCCGTTACAAGTAGGCGGCCACATGCTGGGCCAATTCAGCTCAAAATTTGCATGCACGTCGTTATCATCTGGAAGGACATGAGCTGCTTTGAAACCGCCATGTGCCGACCTTGCCCGAGCAACGCCGGGCACATTGCTAGTATATATATAATAGAGTTTTTTATGCGTGTAAAGATCAGACAGTGTAGGATTACCCCAAATTGCAATGTATGTACTACATCAAATATATATCATAACAGTTCCCTAATGGTTAAAACACAAAAGTTTAATGTCCTATGCGGAACTTTTTGAATACAAAGTCTCGAAACCTAGTTGCGAAATAACTAAAGGAGAAGTATGTTACATATGTACCTTCATAGTTACTATAGTTAGTTCTCTGTATGAAAAAGTGGTTCTCTCAAGGTCTCACGAATAAATATTATTTTTTCATTGGATTTCACGATTTTTTAAATATTCGTCTAATAGACAGAAAGATGATCCCTTCATCGACAGATTTGATGAAACAAAAAAATACTCATTAGTTCCCTTGAGTATGTAGTAAGTTTATATAATTAATATGTGTTATTGTAGGAGTCTATACAATATTATATATATTTGTAAAAGCCTTGGACACATATATCCATGAGGATATCCAATAAGTCCTTTGAAGACGAATTTCTTCTCTCTTAATTGATGTTCCCTGCTCAAAAGCCTTGAATGAAGTGATATTAATTCCATTATACATACAGCTTTTTTATTCCCTCTCCCTTTCATTCAACCAATCATGTTTAAGCAAATATCTCCTTTTTTTCTATCCCTACTAACAATTCAACAAATTAAGTGATTTTATGTTGCGAATGACCTTTCACGACCTTTGATTGAATTTTGAATTAAAGGATATGAGCAGCTGCTTTTTAATATATAACGATAAGTTTCATGACAAGGATCCGGCCCATTAATAAATAAGGCAAAAAGTATTTTTAACGATATATATATATATATTTTTTTTGAATAATGATAAAATTAATTTTTATTTTCTATTACTTATTGTTCAAACATTTTTCTCAACAGCTGCGAGTGAAGTGATATTTTAATGGTAAAATACCAGCTGTTTTCGTTATTATTCTCTCTCCTGTTCTTTTAGCCAATCACATCTCTCAAAACTTCACATGTTTCCTATCTCTAAGTATGTGACAAAGCAAACAATTTTTTCTCCCTTCTGCCATGCCAATGGTACATAAAAATGGGTTTTATAGTATGAATAATGCTGGACAGGCTCCTGGAAGGAAAATACATGTGTAGGAGCTAAAAATATGCACAAAGGTGAAATCCCAGGGGTTTTCGATACTCAAATCCGAAAAAGGTGACATAATAATAATCTTATATATAAATATATATATAGGTATATATATATATATACATATATTATACAGAGTAAATTTATTTAGGGCCGTTGCTAAGTTATGTAAATTAACATTTTAGTTCACATTTACTGCTCTGAAGAATAACTTTATATACACTGTGCGGAACTACAATTGGGACAAAGTTTGAAAGGCCATAACTGGGAACCCTTATTCCGATCACTTTAAAAACAACTTTTTTGGCTTCAATTGGTTCTCATCTTTTAGATAATTTTTTTTTTTGAAAATAACATCAAAACAAGACCGCCGTGCAGCCATTTTTGTCACCCTCCGAGCGGGCTGCGCGCCCAAAGAAGTTATCGAGTTCCCAAAACCACTGTCTATCGAGTGGCACAATCAGGTATGTAAAAACCCAAAATTTTGAAAAACCCGGATAAAAAACCCGGTTTTTTAAACCAGTTTTTTTCGGGTTTTTTCAAAAATTTGGGTTTTTTTACATGCCCTGGGCACAATACTTGAATGAGTTCAACGGCAATGCAACACCCTTGAGGAAAACTCAAGACCAATCTAGAAACAAAAAGAGGACTCCAGAGTTTCTCCACGAGCTCCAGGAGAGGATCAACGACGATCCCAGCACCTCTATGAGGAACCGAGCCGCCAAGATGAGCTTGGACGAGAAAACCATCAGAACTACCGTACATGAGGATTTCAGGAGCAAGAGCTACGTGCTCAAGGTCAACAGATGCTGTTTGAGGCCCCAAAGGCCAAAATTGGCTCTAAGACAATTTGCCCATGTTCTGGTCGAAGGAGATGTGCCCCCCTAGCTTGCCGGACTGCAACCCATTGGACTACTACATGTGGGGCGTCTTGAAGAGGGAATCCAACAAGCGCTCTCACATCAGCGTTGTCTCGCTGAAGGCCTCCATTGTAGAGGCGGTGGCAAGCATGAACAAAAAGCACCTTGTCAACGCCTGCACGAGGTTCCGGTCCAGCTGGAGGCGGTCATCGAGGCTGACGGGGGATGTTTGAGTAAAAGTCCAAAAGGGATCCCCTTGAACAACTTTTGTGAAAAATAATTCTTGCCAACTTGTTTTGTTAAAAAAATATAAGAAGATATATCTTGACTAATTTTTTCCCGATTGTAGCTCCGCACCCTGTAAAAGGACGTATCATTTATTACATTCATTGTATACCTATAAATATATTGCTTTATATTTATTCCAAAAACATGCTAATTTATAGTATGAAATCTATTTTCTCTGGATTTTCGTCAACTCCTTGTAATAGGCAGCGTTTATTTTTTATCCGAACTATCCTTTTTTTAAGGCAACTCTAGTAGATACTTTAAAAACAAAATCTTTTGCTTTTATTTGACTTTCCAATTAAGAAATATAATATATTCATCCTTTTTGATTTCATTTAAATCAAGGCGCCTCTCTGAAAAGGCTTTAATCAATTTTCTCTACCCCTTTTGAGCCTTCACATAATCCAATTATCCTGGCAATGAGTGAAAAACATTGTTTTTATTGTTTATATGAATCTATAGATGTAAAAAGGCAAGCTGTTAATGTGGTTTGGTGTTTACAGGAAGATATATAGTTTATTTCTAAAATGTGCCATGCTACATTTTCCTCCCAATTTTTTTCCAATTTTTCCTCCCAATTTTTTTAAATATTTTCATCATAAATTTCGTGTTTTGCTCTTCAACATTTTTATCCGACATATTCTGTACAAACAAATCGAAGTAGCTTTTCGAAATGAAATCGGGAATGTCTGAAGTAGATATAAAACAATGCAACGTGTTCTTTTTTCTCATTTCGTTTATCATGTAAATAAATACATAAAAACCAGAGCAAATGCGTAATAAAAACATAATTAAACGTTTAATTTTGTTTACTCTGGGGTAGAATGCAAACAATAAATAACTCACAATATTTTTATTTTAATATTTTTATCCAAATATATATAAAATTTGTTAACACGTTTATTGGTGTTCATTTGTCCATAAAAAGAAATAAAAATGGTGCAAGGTTAAAAAGATTTTAAATATTGTTAAAAGAGGAAAGTAGAAATAAAATATTGGATCAAGTTTCAGTTTTTTAAATATATTTAATATCGAAGCTTAAACATGTCTCATATGCTTGAATTACAATATTCGAACTAGTTTTATGGGCGGATCAATTGAAGATTCCAAAAAATGTTGATTAAGAAATATTATTTCAGCATAACTTCCAGAGTTTATCAAATAATTATTGTCGTATAATGACAAATATTAATATTGAAAGAAGTACAAGTCCTTATCTCAATTTTAAAGTTGTCTTAAATCCGTAGGAGTAATGTAATTACCGTTACCTACATTATCCAGTTATGAGAAAATATATATGTATCGTTAGGAAACCCTTAAATATTATCATGCTAATAATAATAATCATGATAATTGCTGAGAAATACATATTTCTTCTTCAACTTTCAATGTTTGGGGCGCAGGTTCGAATCCTGAGAGGGGATGGCCATTTTTGGTCTATGGGAGGATGTGATAAGTAAGGGAACCGTGGAGACGCGTTAGGAGGCTAAAATATATTCACATATGTATACGTGAGAACCAGGGCTGTAGAATCTGGTAAATACACTTTCTGGGCATAAACGACCTTTTATCGCATATAACGCATATTTGAATTTTTCTGCATATTTATAGCATATTTTGAACAAATTTTGAGGATATATATATATATTAAATTCTACTCCATGATTATGAAGAGAGAGACATTGGAGCGCAAAAATGATCCCAAATTGCCGTTCCTCTTCTCGTGTGCTCCAATTACCTCTGTGGACTGCGAAAGGGTCTTCGCCAAATGAAAGTCTCTTATGTCTGACCAACGAACCAGTCTGACAGAGAGGCATGTAAAAGATATGCTCGCTCGTCAGTGGAACAATGATTACATGACATAATTTTTATTTATTTAGAATATACATTACTTTTCCACATATTAAGGCTTTTTTTTGTTGTTGTTCATTTCACCTTTTTTCGCATATTTTATCGCATATTAGTCATTTTTCCGCATATTTCTGGGCTTATAGGGCATATAGTTTTTGTTCCAAATTCCAACAGCCCTGGGAGAACACACACACAAAAAAAGAAGAAACTCATGAAAAGGAAGAAGAGAAAGAAAGAAAGAGACACAAACACCGAAACAAACTCACGAAACCTCCCGTATTATATCTAAATGCTCAAGCTCCTTACAATTTACTTCATTGATAAGAACCTAGGTTCGAGTGACTCATTTTAATGCTATAATGTTTATTTATATCCAGTAGGATACTGCAATTCTATTATTGAGGTTGCATTTAATATTATTGTGATTGTTACGAAGAAAAAAAAAACAGGGTTGCCTTTTCATTGGTAAGTTCCTTAAATAATTTGATAACAATATTGGAATGCTATTTTCCAAATCACAGTAACTCTCTAAAAATAAAATTATTTTTGACACTTGTAAATAATTGTATGTAAAATAAGAAGGCAAACCTGTTTTTTTTTCGTAACAAATCACAATAATATTAAATGCAACCTCAATGATCACCTAAAAGTAGTTACTTAATATGATCAATACTTCCTTCCACTAAATTGATCTTTTCTTTACTTTCATGCTAGATATCAAAATTATAAAAAACTGTTCTGAAATGCATTGACATATACCAAAAATATATTACATATTGATTATAGTCAATAGACTCGAAACAAAAAAATATAGCCGCTTAAATAGAACACTAAAAAATGATCAACTTTTGAAATATCAAACCTATTTTTTCGAATAGTACGAAAGATATATAAATCATAAAAACGGATTTAAAATGCACAGATATAGTAAAAATAAATACTACTGACATTTGTGGTTATTCTTACTTTGCACGAAGATAACTGGCCTGAGCCATTAGAAATTATAAAATCCTGATTTCAAAAAAAGGCCATAAGTCCAAACTTTTTTTGGACGATATTTTGAGTGGCATTTTTAGAATCTACGTAAAAAATGGGACTCAATTTTGAAATTTCAGCCCAGGGGCAAGCAAAGACCATAATTTTGTTACATAGTGTTATCAGTTGTCAGTAGATTATTACATGATTATGGTTATCAAAAGCATTTTAAGCCCTTCCTTTCTTTGATGGTGGGATTAGTGCAGGTCGTCTGTACTTGCTATGCATAACTCATTCTTTAAAAATAATGAGTTCCTTTGAAGGAAAAAAACGAATGTGCTTATGTGTAATATATACAAAACACATACAACGTCCTTTCAATATTCTTTTGAAAAATAATTATTTCTTCAATGGCTTAACATTTCACTCAATCATAAATTGCATGCCAAGTAATCCTATGTTAATCATCGGGCTATTTCTTGAGGGCCATTGTTTTAATCATAAATTTTAATGTGATGAGATAATATGGAGGAATAACTTTTATGCATATATTTGTTCGATTGCAGCATCCGACTGGATATAAATAAGCATATTAGCATTAAAATGAGTCACTCGAACTTAGTATTTTTTCAATGAGGTGGACCAATGGGATTTGAACCTGCGCCCTCAACATTGGAGTTGAAACGGCCTCCTTGCATTTCCTTGGGTGACCATAGATGGATGTGTTGTACAGAATGACACATCATATTTTTTTATAAGCCAAAAATCATCAAATTAGTTGCCATTTTCTACAATTCATATCTTAGGATACATTATAACTTTTATAAGTGTTTTGAACATAAAACTGGCTTCAATCATTTTATGTAAATTAAAATTGATACCTCCAATGCGCTATCATGTTGTTGATTTTGATGTCTAAGAAGGTTTTGTCTAAACGTAGCTATCTAATAAGTTTTCTGTCTAAGAAATGTCCTTCTCAAAAAAAAATATCCGTTAAAGAAAAAGATATGCAAGTGAAAAGTTATGGAGCCATTTAACAGTCTATTGGCAATCAGTTACCATCAGTTTGTTGTATTTTTCGACTCATGGTGATATTTATAAATAAACCATGATGACTTAATCAATATGGTGTCAAAAAGAGAAAGCAATTCTAATTTGACTCTACAAAGGACTTGTAATAAAAAGAAAACAAGCTATTTTCAAATGTGCAATCACCGCTCATTTATGCTCTTGTGATAGTTAATGGTTCTCTATTCCTTCTATTAATGGATGAACAGCAATCGACTTTTAATAGAATATTTAAATCGTCTGGACTCTCTCTCAACAAAGTGGAAACAGCTATTCTACCGATTGGATCCTGGAACCCTTCTCTGGAAGTGAAAATTCCTGTTGCGAGGTTAAAAAAGAGTTGACATTTTGGGCATTGAGTGGTGTAATGAGGGTGTTCATGAAGTCAACTGGGTCAATTTAGCTTCTATGGCTTTTCATAAACTATGGCGTGGAGGAGACTTAATATTAAGAAGAGAAATCGACCTGTATAATACAAAAATCGTCCCTGTCATTTATAAAGAGCGTCTTCATGGCCTATAATCGCCGAGAGAGGGCAATCAAGGAGGAGGGAAAGTGGTTGAACAACCTGTTTCACCATAGTACTTATCAGCTATCAAAGGCCTAGAAAACTTTTAGGGGAGGACTTTCTCAACTGTCCGTTATTTTACCTAAAATTTATATTAATGTTTTTATTGATATAACTAAGAATGGAGATACGGAATGGAGGAGGACAATTTCGTATAGCATATTATATACCTGGCTCATGTTGGGCACCGATATGACGAATGAAATAAACCTCAAGGATTTCTTTAAATTTGGGTCAGCTCAACGAATAATCTGGAACATATAATCCAACTTTTGAAAGCGACTCCACGGTGGATATAATTAGAAAGAACCGAGAAAGGGCCTTCTTTTCCAAAAACTTAAGGGAAATGGAGGAGTTAGAAGAATTAGCCATTTGCCATGGAATATTAACTCTCCATAATCTGGGTGACCAAAGGCCGTTTAGCGATGGAAGGTTTAGATCCCTTTATATAGATCTTCCGTAAAACATCTACTACAACTCCGTGGCACCTTAAATTGTCAAGAAAATCATATAACGATGAGGTGGATTTAATTGCAAATAAATATTAAAGCTGCTGTACCTTCCTTTAAGTGGTAAAAAATTATCAGTGGCTCCCTCATCAATATACACGATAACAAGAAATTCACCGCCCAACTTCAAATATCGGGTGACTGTATTAAATTTATGCGACCCTGCAAAGATTGTGGCAAGATTTTCAATACGACCCTCCATGCTTTGTGGAATGTCAAGCAGTACAAATTCTTACTGAATTTGTTTGAACATAAAAGGCTGAAAAAGAGAGCTCAGCCAAATACCGGAAAGCGATTATCTTATTTGGACTTGGCAGAAAATGGACCACCCCACGAGAAAAGATGATAAATTTCGCAATTTAAACTCCAAAGCTCTAATTGCGAAGCAAATTACTTCTGGAGACCCTTTGCAATCGTCGGATATTAGGCCAGTACCCCTTCGGCAGCGGGAAGATATGCTTCCTTGGACCTGAAGATCCCCTCCTTTCGGTTGACTCATGGACTGTGGCCTCGAAAGAAATTAATACTTCCCTTCCCTTGCATCCATCCACCGCAAGAATTATCTACAATAATAAAGAATTTAAAGAATTGCAAGTAATGCCATTTAAAAGCTCAAAATTATATCATATTGATTTATTTATTGCATTTTATTGATTGAAAATAGTGCTTTTAGTTCAACCCGTATGATAAAATTGTAAATTAAAATATTTACTTTTATGATTTTTCATGCATTATCTTAGGTTTTTTATGTATTCTGTTGTACAATAATAAAAATGAACTGTTGAATAAATAAAATAAAAAGCTTTTTTTATGCTAAATAATTTTATTTGATTAAAATATATAATATTTTTGTCATAAACATTGAAATAATATCATGAAACGGTTTCCTTGTTAAGGAAAATTATAATTTATTGGATGAGACAAAAGGACTTTCACATAAAGAAGCATAATGTCTCTGAACACATGAAAACCTTTAGGTGAAAGTCATCTATTTCTTCTTGGAGATCCCTTGAATTGTATACCACTTGTCGTGGAGGTCCTTTCCTCCCGTCTTATAGATAACAGTATTAGATTGTATCATGAAATCCAAGTTAGGAGTTACATTTCAAAAATCAAATTTGGGTTCTCTAAGGAGATGGGTTTAATTATAGTCCTACTGGAAAGCAATCAGTGCTTAATGTTTTCGAAACAAGACATTGCCTTCTTGTCCATTTAAGAATAAAATTTATAGTAAAATAAATCCTTCTACTGCTTTGTAAAAGCTTTAGAAATATTTGGCTGTCATATTTTGTAATAAAAGAGATAATCATATGCATTTTTTATTGATCAGAAATATATTTTTTTGTGTATATAATTCGACTGGATAAGCAATCTAGCGTGTAATTTAGTCACTCGAACCTAAGACGTCATGAATGAGGTAGCGAACCATAATTGACCTTCCCCTCTCGGAGTATTCGAACCTGGTCCCTCAATATTTAGAGTTGACATCGCCTTAAGCATGGAGCTATCGCACGCCCTAAAATATATTTTTTCTTTTTCAAACTATTTTCCAAAATAATGAAAAGAGTTTTTTATTCATTCATTAATATAAGTACTTAATACTTTTTCTCGGATAATTTTTGTCCGAATCTGGGCGTGAAAAGTGAATTTCCCGCGAAGGTCTGTTGTATGCTAAAATTAAAAACCTTATAAAACCAATCTTATTCAGAGATAGTACGTGACTTAATTTATCGGCTTTTACATCCTCTTTTATTATATTTGAGACACAAAATTTCAAAAAAGAGTATCCTTCTGCTACAATGAAGACCCCTTACCATATATTCATCCCAGAGTCGATACTATAGCTGAATTGTACAGCACTAACTGTAACTAACACATTGTTGTCAACTTTCGTACTTTGTGCGGATGACCTTTTTGTAATGTTGGACAGCTTTTTATAATATGCATGGTTCCGCTCGAACAAAATTTATTATTTATAAAAACCGATGAAAATACAAAAAAATATTTATTTGAATATTTCAGTTATTTCTTTATATGTAAATAACCAATTATTTCATTTCTTCAATACACATATTAATATATTTATACCTTATATACTGGATTGAATCATCAGAATTTATTTGTACTTATAACTGAAAAATAAGGTTAATCTTGCTGAAACGATATCACTTCAGAGAATTACAATACAAATAATATCTGCATGAATATCTTAGTAATTCACATATGTAACCTTTGACAAACGTTCTTGATGGTCTATGGCTGACTACATTCTGTACCCTCTCATATGTGTGTATGGTGTGTGTTTAAGTGTATGTTATATCTCGGACTGCACTACGCTCACCGAGGTTATATTAATCTATAATGGAAACATTTCTCCTATGGAAATATGTCTGCTCGTGTAATATAATAATAATAATACATTATGTTGATCATGTGAGGATATATAGGTATATATATATTAGAAGCATTAATCCATGCCTTTCTCTTCACAATTATTTTCGATCAATATGGGGTATTATTATTTGCTATAAGGGAACATATATATTTTGTTCTTACCAGGTGTGATGATGAATTGGCACATTCCAAGGGATAATGTAATTAATTTTATTTCTTGGCTCTTTATATAGCAACTCAACCATTCATTTATAAATAAAAGACAAATACAAATTGAAATGCCAATGCCAAACTTATAGAATAAATAATCATATTTTTTAATGCTATAATGCTTATTTATATCCTATCAATGCAATTCTATCGAACCATAAAGGCACAAATAAAAAAAAAAAGGAATAATAATCATATTAATAAAGAAACTTTTTAAGGGGTTGCGATAGCCGTGAGTGTTCAACTCTCAATGTTTGGGGCGAGCAGGTTCGAATCCCGAGAGGGGATGGTCATTTTGGTCTACCTCATTGATAAGATCCTAGGTTCGATAGACTAATTATAACGGTATAATGCTTATTTATTATCCAGTCGGATACTGCAGTTCTGTCGAAACATATAGGCAAAAAAAAAAGAAACTTCTTTAAAATCATGTGTACTTCATGATATATATATAAATATATATTTCAAATATTAATCTAGACATTGCCTTTATTATTAAAACGAGATTAATTATTTATGACTTGGGATCCGTCACGTTGGCAGAAGTGTTTTTTTTACATGTTCGCCCCATAAGACTTTTTCAATATCCTCCCTAAGTGAAGCAGTATAAATAGATGACGAGAGTCTCAAATCAAAGGTTACAGTTGGGTATGCACTTTGTAAACTTATTATATATGCTTAGTGTATTTTATAATCTACAGGGATCGGTAGACAATCAACAACTTCTATTATTATTTAGGGAACCTGTTGTTAAGTGTGTGTAAATATTCATTAAGTGGGACAGTAGTATATTGAGATGATAACCTGAGGTGATTTTGCAAGAACTCCTACCGGACTAGTCTTAAATAAAACATATAGATATAATTTACTTCTCCAAAAAAAGTTTGTTAAAGTTTCGAACTTTTTTTAAAGCGAATTGATGAAATATTAAAGTATGCATCCTGTGCACTTTAAAAAAGTTGCGCCCAACCATCAAACTTCTTACAGTGAATGCCTAAACTTTGTTGACATATGAAATGATTTCGTGAATAACAGTTATGGAATAAAAGGATAAAGTTTAAACTTCTGCCTATATTTTTTTTCAAGTAGAGGATATGAAGATATTATTAGTTGGAAAAAGATAAGGTTCCACCCTTCCTGTTTTAACTTCAATTTATGTATTTATTCCTCATATTGTCTTTTGAATTGATATTATACAGGGTGCGCCGTTCAATCGATACACTCACTAACAATGGCTCTTGTAACCTCTTTAAGGAGTCAATTTGCTTCAATAAGATAGATTGCGGAAATTCCCCTCTCATGAGTCCTGAGCTTAAAAAACAAAACACAAAACAAAGAAGAATTCGAGAAAATGGCTTCAGAGGAAGACCAGCGCAAGGCAATTTTCCTCCTCCTTTCGCGCTGGGAAAAAACACCAACAGAGATCGCGACCACTCTGGGGTGCAGCAGATCAACTGTCTACCGGGTTCAGCAACGTGGGCCTTTCAAAAAGGATGTCGGAGAGAGGCCAAGGACCTCGGAGATCTCGAGAAGTGGTTCTGCAGTGGAAGGAGGAGATGGCAAAGCCAGGGGCGGCGTCACAAGGGAGGAATGGCCAGGAGTGCAACCTGGCAGAAACCACGATGAGGAGGCTAGTGAGGGAGGACCTGGTCCAGTGCTTCAAGAGAAGAACAAGGATGGCACTCAGTAAGGCTGACAAGAAAAAAATAATAGAGAGAGCTGCAATTATGGTGGATGAAATGAAGCGCAAGCCCAAGGATGTATCATCCTTTTCTCTGATGAGACCCCCCTTCTCCCTAAATGAGATCGTGGCCTCAAACAACAGCACGTACCTTGCCAGGCTGCAGGGGACTGCCGACGAGGACATCAAGTACATCCCAGACCAGGTCCTATGCATACGTGCAGTGCATTGGGTGGTGGCTCTAATGGCCAGAAGATGGACTTAGTGTTCTTGGAGACAAGGAGAGGCTGTGCACAGGAACATACAAGGCCTACTTGACTCGTACGTGTTCCCGTGGGCAGGGAGACCTTTGGGGAGAAGTGTGGTGGTGGCAACAAGATGGAGCCAGCTGCCACCACATCTAATGAAACGCAAAGATGGCTGAAAGAGGAGACCCTCACTTCTGGCCCAAGGACTACTGGCCCCCCATAGCCCAGACCTCTCGCCCTTGGACTATGGGATCTTTGGCAGTTGAAGAGCAAGCTGGCTGCATCAAGTCCTCATCCAAGGAGGAGTCAAGACCAAAACGTCCTGGCAGGTAGGACCCTTGGATGAGGACGTGATCAGGAACACAGCAAGAGGTTCAGGGGCAGGCTGGAGAAAGTGATCAAGGCCAATGGCGGTCAGATTGAGTAAGAAGATCTAAAATATGTACCGTTCAAGTTGTTATAAAGTAAAGTTTCGTAAAATGATTGTGAGTCAAGTTATTCGTCAGTATACCTATTTTGTAAGTGTATCGATTGAAACGG
>CP045896.1:4719347-4737165 GCA_013387185.1 Caligus rogercresseyi
CTTAGTCCAGAATAGGACCTAGGTTTTGGGAAGTCAAAGTAGACATAGTGATGACATAAGATATGGAACAACCTTGATTTATTATCATTTGGATCTCTATCGAGAGCAACATTATGCCTGCACCTCTAAATGCTATCGCTTCTCTCGTCTTAGGTCAATGTTGAATTACATATAGGTCATGTGAATAAATATTCAATGATCCCTGGTTCACAGGCAGGATGACTAGGCTAAAACAATGACATACTTCATCTCGACGTCACTGTAAATAGCTGTATACACCATATAGTAAGCCTGATGTAAAATAAGGATATAATGTATGGAAGGCTTTCCGACCAATAAACCAGTAGATATACCTTTCATTTGACTTTTTATATCAAAAGATAAAAAAATAGACTATCTGAGGTCCGTTTTTAACGAATTTTTAAATCTACAACTTCTTCTGTTTTTTTTTCTATTTGACATCATCAAGATATAATTAATCCTATACTAAAAAACACAATTTTACATTTTTATAAATTACGTACAGAAAAAATATCAATACCCCCTAATTTTTCTTGGATTGAAAACTATTTGAAATATGGTTGTTAAAATTGAAAATGATTTTATAGCGGGTCTACAACTATAGAATGAGACTTTCATTTTGAAACCATTCCATATATGCCCATCTCTGAGCTGTCAACAATATGTACTAACAATGTTAGTAAAATTTCATTTAACATCACATTTTTTAAATTTATTCCAGTTCTCACAAATGCCAAAGTAATTGTGATAAGCACATAAATAGATATTATAATTTAAAATTAATACAATGGCAGAATAACAACACAACAATATCATAAAAAGGTTATCATAAATATTTAAAAAAATCAAAACAAAGCATGGTTACAAAATCAAACATTTACAATACAATATACATCACATTTAAAATTGAAGTTACACTATTATTTAAAATGCTTTAAAACCTTGTTAACAGCTTTGATGTGGTGTGTAGAGATCGATGGGAAATATTTTATTTGATCCGAAGCCAAAGGTCCAGTTGTCGCCAGAAGCATCAGGAATGCGGGTCGAAAAAGCAGCGTACCTTGCAACGGCTGCTAAAATTATTCCACGTAATTCTGTTGGCAGCAAAAGTTCCCGTGAGGTCAGTTTTTTTGGCACCAAGGCTTTCGAATTCAATATAGCGAATTCGATTGCTTTTGACCTTGCTGATGTAGACTTCGTCTCCCGTTGGATCCAAAGAGAAAATAGGCCTGTACATAATTGTTCACGCACTTCTCCATTCCTCTCACATTCAAGCAACGAATTTCTTTAAAACCGATACCATGGACAGTCCACGGAAGCGTGGATGGTGTCGTTGTAGATCCTGCCACAATCCTTACATGGTTCGTAAAATCTGATCAAGGTCTGCAGAAATTTGGAGTTGCGCTGTGAACTTTGTTTCATCATAAATATTTTTTAGAGAACCCAATATTCTTTTTTGCCAGTTTTCAGGAAGCTTCAGAAGTTTCATATTTTCAGGCAAATTAATATTCATTCTTTGGTATCAGAACAATAAGGACCTATCATTTTCAGGTGCCAAGGCTTTAAGGGTAAGTGTTTATTAGCAGACCATTGTAGGGCGAAACGAATCTTCCGTCATGAAGAATAGATCCGTCATCCGCACTGTGGAGAGTGAAATGACGCTCTTTCATTACCCATTCTTCAAGTTCTTCAGGCTTTCCTAAAGTTTTGAAGAAGTACCTTTTTAGATAGTTTTGGTGTATTACATATGGTAGAATCGCCCTCAAATGATGGGACATTCCTCCAAAGTAATCTCTGTAGGCATCCCCAAACAGCTGAAATATTTGACGACACAGAATTAGTTAGATCCGAGCCAAACAGAAGCCACCATGACATTTCACATTTTTGCTCATAAAATATGAATTTCGTTCCTTCAAAATTCTTTGATAATTAAAGAAAATAACTTATCAAATGCTTTAATTAATAAATAAAACTTAGTATAAAGAAAAAAAATTGAGTATTTTATAAATCATGATGGTATTTTAGTGTGAAATGTGATCGACTAAGGAAAACTTTGAGGACGTGGAATTACAGGTATTGTTAGATCAAATAACGGTAAAAATATTTTGGAGCAATGAATCCAACACTTACATATGTTATTAAAATACATAGACCAATTTGTATGGTCGGAAGATGGATTCTGCATAAACTGACCGAAAGCAGCAAGAACATCAAATACAAAAGATAGTTTTTTTTGAGCATCGAGTTGTTGTTGGTACGAAAAATGAATCAATAAATGACAGTCAAGCAAGATCTTCAAAATGTTTTTTTTCTTTGCTATCGTGATATTTTTTGCGAGAGCTCTTAAAACAAAGAGTAAATACGACATAAAAAGGCATTTACATATTATCTGTCATGCAAAGCATTCATTAAACAAGTCATATAGGATCAATTTGCAACTCTTTTTAATTAAACATACATATTTCTCATTCACTCCATCAATGAAAAATATACTAACAAACAGCTTCATCTATATCACATTCAATGCTTTACTCTGCATGTATAATAATTGCCATTGCGGCTAGTTTTATATTTCGATATATTAGCCTATAGTTTATTTTTTTCATATAGAGTTCCCACAATGTTTCAATTTAAACTCCAATTCTTACTATTTACGCTTTGGAGGGCGTTGTAAGACCATGAACTTCTTTCTCTAACGGCTTTCCTTGGCCTTGGGCGTGCTCGGACATTTAAAATGAGAGATCTTTTAAATCCTAATGATTATGCGTCATGGGAAAATTTCTCTGCGGCATTGCTTTATGGCTGCAACTAAAATATTATGTAAAGATATATTTTTTCTACAGCATTTTAATTTGGTCATATTTTCCAATTTGTCTAATGATTTGAGCAAATTAATGGGATTTATAATATTTGATTACATACTTGTGTGGGTTTTTTGTTAGTCTATTTGCTGTAGGTTTTTATTAATATAAAGATGGTAACTGTGTTGAATATTTTGTCGTTAAATTATAATGGAACTAAAGTGCTTCATAATTAAACTTTAATAGTTTTACCGGTACTCGCTGAGGGTATCTCAAGCTCTAAAACTGTGTATTCTACGAAACTGATTGTTTGTAATTTGCAAATCTTTAATTGATGTTTTTATTCACAATTAATCTTTTTAATCCTGATTTATCCTAATTTAATAAATAACTATCTATAGTGAAAGATTCAATCAAATCATCTATATAAAAACACTGAGGACAGTAGTAATTTCTTCTTCTTTTAAAAAGTATAGGACAGCATTACAATGGATTTATTGAATAATTCGCTCAACCTCTTTATGAAGAAAAATTCACTGCTAATCTAAAAATAATTTTGGGAGGACTAAATGTAATTGTTTTAATATCAAAATAGGGTTTTTGTGTGCAGGGAGGAGGATATTCAATCTCAATGCATGACGTGACGTTATACGTGACGTCAAATTGACATAAGCATTGTGTGTTTGTATAAGGACATTGTTCATTTGATATGATCCAGGGACGTCACGTTAATTAGATGCATACAATGAGATTGAATACCTGGTTTATTTTCATATTTCAGTTATCAAAGTACTTCAAAGTAATTGACGTTAAAATACAATTAATAACAAGACATTATTTTAAACTTTTTAGTCTATCTATTTTGGACTCCTGAATGGGTGATCAATACTTTCTATTTGTGTCCCTATAAAAAAAGAAGAGTACCGATTGCATAACATTTATTTGGAATGTTAAGGAAAAAAATGGAAGTCTAATATAAATTTTCGGCTTTAATTATGCTTAAAGGATTATCATGCTCTTCAATTCGATTTGACCTTGCTCTTTAATTTAATTGAAAATGACGCACGAAAACTTGAGTAGACTCGTATAATTGAGTCCTGCAAAAGAATGTTCATACCATAACATGTTCAGCCTTAGGCATTGTTTATTACCTCCGCCGAAGGAGGTATTGTTTTCACTGCGTTTGTTGTGTTTGTTAGTTTGTCAGCAGGATAACTCAAAAAGTACTGAACAGATTCGAATGAAACTTTGTGGAGTTGTGGAAATGCCAAAAGAAACAAGTGATTAAATTTTGGCATCTCTAAGTGCTTTTTTAATATGTAAAATGAGCAAAATACTACTAATATACTAATGAAATGGGGTCTCTATTCAGGGAGTAGGAAAGAACAAACGCTAAAAAAATATTTATTGACGTATTATTGTTCATATATCAGCTCAGGACTATGTTAACCCAGTGACGTAGCTTAAACTTCTTCCTCTTCCCGTCTCTGAGTGCTTTTTTAATATGCAAAATGAGCTAACAGAGAGGAAACAATGATTAGAGATAGAAATCGGGCGTGTGAAGGGAGAATGTTTGAATGGGAATGTTGTGGGGATCGGCGGAGGTACACACTCTCTGAGTGTATATATGCCTCTAGTTTTTTTATGTATTTGTTCTCATTTGGACACAAAATATTAATGGAACACGACGAGATCTTCTAATACACAATTAGTGAATGTATAACAACTTGTTGACTAAAATGTTAACATATAAAGTAATAAGATGTTATGTGTTAAGGTGTTGGCTCTTTAAAAATATTTGATCTTGAAATACTCTTGTCCGCATTGAGCTTGGTCATTGTGTTAATTGACCCTTGAACCGTCTCATATAATTTCATTGAATCATACTATAGAATTATAAGTCAAAGTTCAGCTCTATTTTTCGCATATAAATTGTTGCTTAGTTCTTTCAAGTGACGAGTTTTCTGGGAGGTGTAGACGTTTGATGACGTAATTGAGGGGTCTAGAAATAGTTCATGGCAGAGTTTCATATTTGAGAAATACATAAATTAAAATGACCCCTTTGTATCCCACTAATACTCCTACTATAGATAGTCAAATGTTAATTAAGATTAAGCGGAACGGGATGAAAAGTAATTTGAATATTTGACAAATGGTGCACGTGGGAAATGTTTGTTAATATTTATTTGTACTGCAATTGTAATTTAGAAAGGAGACATCTCAATCCACAGACCTTAAACTACCTGTATACCAGACTCGTTCGCAAAAAATGTCGTTCGTTTGTCGTTCAACAAAAATTGTTGTTCGTTTTAAGATGGAATCGTTAGTCGTTCGTCATTATAAAATAAGTGACGACGTTTTTTTAGAAAGGAAATTTTTCCCTCGTCATTCTAAAAAAGGTGATAACTATTTTTTAGACAGGAATTTATGGTTTTTTAAAAAAAGGACAGGAATTTTTGTTGCAATTCGTCAAAATTTGTCGATCATCGTTCACGAACGACGAAAGACAAATGAACAAGTCTGCTTTATACTATTGGATAAATTAATGTGGCTTCTTAAACATGTAGTATATATATATATATATATCAGACTTGTTGATTTATCGTTCATATGTTGTCGTTCGTCGTTCGCGAACGATGAACAACGAAGTTTTTGACGAACGACGAACGATAAGGAAAATTATTTAACGTTCGTCGTTCGTTTTTGGCGCCAAAAAAGACAAAGATTTTTAATTTTCATTGGACAAATTTCCTTTCTAAAAAAACATCATCACTTTTTTCAGATATTTCTTTCTTAAAAAAACGTCATCGCTTTTTTTCAGAAATCTCTTTCTAACAAAAAACACCGTCAATTTTTTCAGAATGGCGAACGACAAACTAACGATGAACGACGAACGATTCAATTTAAAATTAACGATGAACGACGAAAGATAACTTTTGGCGAACGACGAACGACAATTTTTCTCGAACGTCAACAAGTCTGATATATATATAGGTATATATATATATTAGTTCTTATGAACATCTTTTTAGGGCAATTCCTATTGCATTAGTCTTATCATAAGTCTTAAAGTTAGAGTGATGATTGACAGATATGTTATACAAAAAAAAACATATAATCTTTCTCTTGGACCGAGGAGTTGCTTTTTTTTAATTTGCAATAAGGGATATGAATTATCGTAATATTCGTTCATAATGCCAAGTGTTTTTATTGTTGGAGCTCTTTTTAATGCCAAAAATCACTGTCTATAATGGAGTAGAATTTAGTATACATAATTATGGTATAATTATGCCAGCTCACAGTCCTGATCTCAACCCTTTGGACTTCTAGGCTGCAGCACAAACTCGAGTTTATATGGAAAATTCAGATTCCATTGAGTCTCTCATACAATGTGACCAAACATTGGCTGAAGAATATTGCCAGGAGACGATCAAAAACCTTTGCAAAAACGTCCTGAAGCGTGCGTAATTCTGTCTTCAGGCTGGAGGGGGTCATTTCCAGCAACTTTTGTAAGGCTTCATGATATGAGGTTTTTGATATAAAACGATAAATGTTTTAATAATCTTATAAATCCAATCTTTTACTTTAAAATGGTGTATCTCTGAGGGAATTTTACATATTTAATGTACTTCTAACTCGCAATTTAAAAATTGATTTTCTGATGGAACACACACTAGATTGTTCTTTTCATTTAACATTCATTTGTTTGTCAATAGAATCAAAGAAACTGTCATTCTCATAATCCAAGAAATGTCAAACCTCGGCAACTTCTTTAACAAGCTAATATTGTTATTAACATTAAGAATATGCTATTTCCTCATACTGGTCTAGTTATATTCGTAGTTTATTTTATAAATACGATCAAAGTTTATTTGTATTGATTTAAAAATGTAATATTAAGGAACTGGTTTTGATTTCGAAGGTTTAATTATCTATATGTTTCAAAACTAAATAGACCCATTCCCAAAGATATTAATAGTATTCTGTTGTAACAGGATATGCCAACATTCTCTGTATATTAGTATATATTCATTTCAACCATAGAGACAACAAGAGACATAGAGATATAAAGATATAGAGATCTTATTCCCTTCCATAGCAGAGAAACATCGTTCAGCTGTATTTCTGTGTCCAATATAAACAAAGTAATTTGTACTACGTCATCGTAAGCTGAACATAGAGATAGATTATATCTCTATGATCAGCTTACGATGACGTAGAATCAATTACTTTGTTTATATTGGACACAAAAATACAGATGAAGGGAATAAGCTCTCTATATCTTTATATCTCTATGATTTCAACCAATCATAATCTTCAAAGGTGTTTTCAAATTAACAGATTACCTTGTAGTCTTTTCCCCTTACAAAGCAGAGTTATTTTTAAAATAAATATTCCATCATAACAAAATATGTTGACAAGTCCTGAGTACATTTAAAATGAAAAACAAAGTGTTAATTTCAGGGATCTGTCGTCATTCCCGGTAGTGTTTCTTTTTTGTAGCTTTGTTGCGAGTTATAAAGGTCATCATACAATGTAAACAAGCTTGGATGATTAAAAGTTAATTTGAGTGTGTGTGAGGTGGAATTTCTATTGCCATCCACGTCGTCAAAGCTCAGATTTATAATAAGTTTTTTTATGTACTGATAAGAGAATAATCCCCTTAAAAGATGAGGATGACCTTTAGAACACCACACCTCATTAGGGCTCTCATGAATGCTGGCTCGTTAAAATGAAGCAATGAATTCAGGGTGTGTGTTCCCCGTCATGATACAAGAAGGCTTTGAAACTGCTCCGCTTCATTCGATAACTTTCTAGGTGCATAAGCAGAGAGATGATGTGTGCTCAACCTTATGGTCCATTCATTTTATTCAGTCTTATATTCATACCCATAGAGATATTAAGACATAGAGGGCTTATTGGATTCTTCAGAAATATACGTCATATTGCCCAATTTAAACAAATCTTTCTAACTCTATGATCAACTAACGATAACGTAGGTCAAATTACTTTGTTTAGTTTGGGCACAGGCGACAGCTGAACGACGATGTTTCTCTGCTATTGAAGGGAATAAGCCCTCTATATCCCTATATGCATACTCCATCCCGGGATAGATTTAGTATTATTATGACGTCATTCGACTCTTTCAAATAGTCATATATATTATTAGATGATTCGATTACTATTTAAGGATAACACAGGGGGTGGGGGGCTTTTCTCGAACGTGATTGGTTGAAAGAAAAAAGTGCGGATTGGCATTATGCAATATAACTTTATTTCACTCATGACTGTTTTAAGGCGTGAAGATCGACTCAGAGCTAAGAATGTTATTCATAAGAACTCAAATCGTCTCATGGATCTCGATGAATATCATATACGAATCATTTGAATTCATTTCAGTAATCAATAGGACAAATGAAACATCTCTCAGACCATAAGGCGTAAAAAATCAAGAAAATTGACTAAGTAAAATAAAATAAGATGTTTTGTGAGTTCGCGAGAACTACATTATAATATGCATTGCTATTTGTTTCCCAAATATAAGTAATAAACCTCAATCTATTTTTCCTTGTTTCTTCAACTATTGATAAACGTAAATGATATCATCACCACCACCTCCTCTGAGTATTGAATAAGATTATTTACATAGAATAATCATTGTTTAAAGATGACTCAGGGAATTACGAAATCAGGTCTTATACTTCAGAGATGTGTAATGAAGAAAGGAGAGCATAATGTATTTAAAACATAAGTAGGAGTCATTGAGGTTTTTTTTTCTTCTTCTTAGAAACTACATCAATAAATAAGCAAACATGCTTTACGTGCAAATATTGAGATTTAATAACAAGGTATCTTTTTGCATAGGAACATTGATACTAAACTCCCATCATTTTAACCTCTGTTACTAATTGAATGTCTCTTTTAAATATATTTCAACTAAGCATTATGTACCTATAAAACATACATAAATAAGTTTATAATAACTCAGTTGTCGGACTGTAATTTTTAACTTAAATTATAGAAATATTTGACAAAAAATTAAAGTATAATAAATATATAAAACAACCATATATGTAATATGCATATAAAAATTGCATTTTCAATAATAAAAGCACGTAAAAATGGGCTTTTAACTTTTTAGATTGATGATATCTTTCTATAAATCATGGAAAATATGGATGTTCATTACCAAAAAATTATATATATATATAAATGATGTATTCTAGTGATTATCCCTAAAGTATGAGTACAACTACCATAGATTCAGTCATGCAGACTTTTCTACATGATAACTAGCAGTTTAGTAGAAAATGAAACATGACATTGGAAATCCAAGGACAAAGGGACGCTTATTTAAATCCCTTATGAAGTTATTGTGAGACCAAGAACTTGAATGTTCCTTTATAAGTAGATTTGACAATCTAAATTACCATATTTGTAGAGCAGTGAACTTTTTAGAAATCCCAAATTGCCATAGTCCTGGCTGATGAAATCTCAAGGTTATTTGCAGTGTGCTTGGATACACACTTTATTTGTGGTGTTTGGATGTCCCAAATTATAAAGTAGACCCTGAAGTTGCATTCTTACTGTAACATTTGTGAAATAGATCCACGGGCCTCTTGATCGGTCTGGGCCCCGAGCAATTGTCTGGCCTTCTCCAGTTGGTAATGTATTTACAACCAAATTAAATATCAATTTCCGAAAAGTATTCGGATTAGAGTTCCACTGATATATCAGTTTGCCAATTAATCAACGTCCATACTACGTTTTATAACGATCGAGAAATATCGGTACAAATACAATTAGAAGAAAATAATTTCCTTTTCTTTTCGGTGATCATAGTAGTCAAAGAAGGCACTGTTCTTTCGAACACTGATAGTGTGTAGAACATCACTTTCCTTTTCGGTCGCAATATATAACAAGCAGTTGTTTTAAAGGTATTTATGATAATGTTTCAAGCGTATATTTATTTAAAAAATCGGCCGATTAACGGTAACATATCGGCTCTTAAATCAACTATCAGTGGACCTTTAATTCGGATACATTGTACCAAAAGCCTACACTATCGATATTTACTCACATTGATTACATGGAATGAGTCCATCTTTTTTTACTCCTGCGGGAGCAATAAAAACGCCATTAAATTCTACACACTCAGACCCTTTGCAAATATATTGCATTCATCTCTGAGTATTTAGTCTACATATTTCCAAGAGGGAATCATTCCAAACAGCTCACAAGCATTAAAAAACAACAACTTCTGGCTCTAATCATGAGAGACAAATGACTGTGCCCTTCAACTGAGTTTAAATTTGTTTTAAATAATTAGGACTCTTGTACTGTTTTTAAATTATTTTGACTCTTTGATATGAACCCTGAGCAGCGCACGCAAGGGGATAATAAGAGTTGCTATATATATATATATATATATATATATATATATATATATATATTATATTATATATAATATATATATATATATATATATATATATATATATATTATATATATATATATGTATAATATATACATATATGGTATGTATATATATATACATACAGGAACGGAGTAGGAAGAATTATCCACCGGGACAATTATGCCCTCGCCGGCCTTATACAGTCACCAATATGCCATTGGGAGGCTGTCAACGGCCGTTTATGTTTCTTGAGGCCAGCGGCCCACCAGGAATAGTCCCGGTACTCCCGCTTGCCACTCCGCCCCTGTATTTATATATATATATATATATATCAGGAAACGACCGTTTATCCGGCCCGGGTCCGTCTGTTTTTTGAAAGAAAGAGTTGGTAATATTTTTAAAAAATAAAAATTTTCTAAAAAAACGTCGTCACTTTCAGAATGATGACGGAACGAATATATTGAAGTCCCGGCCCGGTTATGGCCAGGCCCGGCGAAAAAAAGTGTTCCGATCGTTGCCTGATATATATAATATATATATACAGGGGCTGAGTGGCCACCGGGAGTACCGGGACTATTCCCGGTGGGCCGCTGGCCTCAAGAACCATAAACGGCCGTTGACAGCCTCCTAATGGCATATTGGGGCCTGTATAAGGCCGGCGAGGGCATAATTGTCCCGGTGGATAAATATATATATATATATGTGTGTGTGTGTGTTTACATAACGTACACAGAATATAGATAAGAATATGAAATGTTTGTATGTACTTGATATTTTTAACTCTCTGTAAAGCTGTGCTGTCTCAAAAAAAAGATTAGTAGGAGTATTATGTAATGTTTCCTTGAGCAACACATACAATACATATAAGATACTTCTTGTTATATTAAAGTCAATGTTTTGAAACACGCGGGGAGAGGGGGGATTCATAGTCTCCTCTTATGGAGTGAACTCCTCTTGACATTTAAGGGCCTTCAACTGCATAATGATTGACGCAGTTCATTAGTGAATAATTTTTGCTATTTTTTGGTGGGAGGTGAGATGCAATGGGAGATAAGGTAGAGATTAGAAAAAGGGGATACTTTTTTAAATGTGATTGGTTGAAAGAAAAGGAGAGGGAATAATAAAAGGACAGTTGGCAATATTCAATAACTTGACTCTTGGCTGTTGAAATGTGAACATCAATTCGAGAGAAGAATAACAAGCCTTAAAATACTCGTTGTTTCTTCTTCAGTGGCCTACATCCTTTAATGAGTTCCTTCTAATAAACCCTTTAATATTGATTTAACGACGGAGTTCCTCATACTCAAGGAAAAAAATGATGTTGGTTTAACACATTAGACGATAAATTGATGGCTTAAGACTTTGAAAAATAAAGAAAATAGTTTAGTGGTGAGTTTACGAGAACAGCTTTTTCCTATCCCTCCATATAGGTATCTTGCTTTCCAATTATGGACTCAATAGTGATCCATAGGTATTGACCTACGGTGAGGCTTGGAAGGTAATGCACTGACGTCATTGGCGGATTTACAGGATCAGGATTGGGTGTATTAACATACTGTTGGGCTCATAGGAGTAAATTTGATGATGACGTCAGTATCTGACCTTCCCTAGTCTTTAGGTAAGGATGCCTTTAGGGTAGTTATTGTAACTTACACTTATACATATCCTTTTCGAATTGCATTCAGTTGTTTTTTATATGTCTTAATGCCATTTGAGGATTATTTTTTATAAGCCAAACACTCTTATGTTTTTGTAAACTGTAAACTTTTGTAAACGACGGGAGTAAATGACTAATACCTCCATTTAACTTATCTCAAATGAGATGTACTTTATTTAAAGGGAATTTTATATACAATATTTATACATAGTATTTTGAGAAAAGAGAAAGAAACGTCTGTCGCCCCATCTGTTGACGTATTTATATAAGAAAAGGAGAGAGGAACAGATAGGAGCAGAGAGACGAAGAGGAGAGACAGAGAGATGGGCAGAGACAAGGAAATAAGCTGACTAACACATCAATGAATTATATAATATGTGATATTGACATATTCATTTGATTTGGCAAAAGGATTAATAGTTCTTAAGGATCTAATTTATCGCTGAGTTTATGTTTGCATCACAACAGCCTCGAGTGAAGGGATGCCTTATTTCATAAAGCCAATTGTTTTTAATTATCCACTATGGGCTCAGATATAGGAGCCAGACATGGAATTTTGCTTTATATGTTAATACTGATACCATACACCAATAAGTAATCAGCCGTATAAAATTTGCAACCAAAAAATAGTAATCGTCAATGTCTGCCCGAAAAGTATGTTTCTCCTGTGTTAATAAATGTGCATTGTATACGTTCAATAGGCCATTGCTTAGGTCCTCCTCTTTAAAATACAGATGAAATTCCCCATTGTATACTATGTTAATTTAGTTAATTATGTGGATAAAAATATTGGACGAGACAGATGAGATAGTGTTTCTAAGGTGTATTCTTTCTTCGAATCAATAGTCAATCAAGATATTACATTTATCTTGATGGAGTCACCGAGGAAGTCAGGCTAAAATTGAGGAATCACAGTCCACAAAGGGAGTTGTAGCAGAGTTCTATCTCTCTACCTATATGTGCCTTAAATATAATGGATTGTAATTTAATTAAAACTTGTAAAAGAATATTTATATTTATAAAAAGAGGTTATAAAAGAAATATCTTACGAAATACAGTTGAGTTTAGACAAGAGAACCGAAGGTGTTAGTCCTTTAATTCTCTTTGGTTACAGAGTGTTCTGAGCCTATTTTATCAACTTTGTCTATTGAAAATGAAATTATGACAAAACAGTGATTAAAAAAGTAGTTAAATAAAGTTTTTTATGTATTAAAAGTAACAATAATAGATAACCCTTTGCAGTGATTTATGTTCATCTTCACCCAACAAATATGGTGGAGGCGATGACTGTCGTATTGTATTCATCCATATTTATTAGCGATAGATATTCATGACAAACACAAATTATACGTCAAGCATTCTGTTATCTAATTATAAAAACTCGCGTATTTGGGCACCTACGTCGCCCATATGTTCGCCCTTCGGGTTATAGGTAGGTTTTGGAGCTAGTTTGTGAGTGAAACAGACCTTAAAGAATATAAGAGAGGAGAGAGAAAATAATTTTCTGTTTTGTACAAACATTCTCATAAAAGGACTTTGTACAAAGAATATGTTTAAGTCACAGAGATGCTTTTTTTCTTTTTCTCTAACTCCTCTTCTTCCTTTCTTTTCTTTTTTCCTCTCTTCACCTTGAAAAGTAGGTAGTAAAATGAGACAAGGTCTGATTTTTTTTTCATTTCTGGTCCCATCAATTTGCAAATAGTTTTATTAGGTCCGTCTTGTCCCAGACGGACAGAGATTGGTGAATTATTATATAGATATTTACTTCTTAGAAAATATTGATGACATTAAGTATGAATCATATATATATATAAAATATCAAAAATATTCTGCTTCTTTGTTATGTCCCAAAACATACTAGAATAATACAATTTTATTTTTATCAAGCCTTGTTGACCTACTAAAAGAAACAAAACTGTTTTAAAAAATAGCAAATAAGGATGATTGACAATGCATCAAATTATCGGTATTTTGATACTTCACACTAAAAAACGCATCAAACGGTTAATATTATTATCAAGGTCCTCGAAGGAATAGTGTCCAATAGTAGATGTTTAAAAAGAAAAGAAGAAAAGACGAAGATGAATACTTTACATTTCTACATTTTCTATGTATTTGCATCACAAATTCAAAGAAATTAATGATAAAAATATTAATTTCGATTATATTATGATTTGATTGACTATTTAACATTTGCCGTCAGCCAAAAAAAAAACAGTATTTTCTTTTTCTCTTTTGAAGTTATCTCTTTCTTATGAGCTCTTGAATAAAAAGTATTATTGTAAATATATTTAGTTTTGATAGGAATCAGACATACAACACGGATATGTAATTCATTATTCCAGTAATTACTTAGATACTCCTTACTTTAGTATTTATTGTTCCTTAATTTAGTATTTATATTCCTTACTTTAGTATGTATATTTCCTTACTTTGGTATGTATATATCCTTACTTATTATAATCCTTTTGGTATTATATATCCTTAATTTGGTATTTATATACTTACTTTTTTGGGGTATATATCCTTACTTGGTAGTTATATATCCCTACTTTGGTATTGATTGTTCCTTTTTTTTATTGGGTTATCTAATATATTTTAAACACAAGTACTATGTTTAAAACAGAACCCCATTGGAAGTCTTTTAAGGTTCTGGTTAAAACCACCGACCTATATAATAACTGGATGCGCAATGGACTGAATACGAGGAGGGAAGAGGACTCTTGATGTAAGCAAGTGATGAAATAAAGAAAAGGAAGAAGGAATTCAAAAATAAATACCAAGCCCTAAGGAGAATATAAAAACGAAAATGGCAAAAAGGGGTAATGAAATAAACCTTAAAGTTTTTGTTCTTCTCAAGAATCAAAATAGTCTGACATCACTGGTATTTAATGTAGGATTTCCCTTCTTCTCTTCCAAGTAGTCTATAATATTTCATTGTTTCCCTTGCGTGGCAGCCATTTTAACTGGAATGATGACGTCATCAAGTTTTTTTCTTCTCAAGAATCAAAATGTTTGACTTAATTGTTATTATTGTAGGATTTCCCTTCTTCTATTCCCTTGTAGTCCATAATATGCCATTGTTTCCCTTGCGAGGCAGCCATTTTAACTGCAATGATGACGTCATCAAGTTGATAGAATATTTCTTCTCAGTTGAGTATCCAGTTATTAGTTAGGTCGGTGATCCCATACATATATACTCTAAGCAACAATTGATAGGGTAACATCAGACGTCAAGAGTTTCTTAAGAGTCATGCACCCTCACACAGATACCACAAACCAGTTTGAAAATATCTGGCATCTCGATCACCCACTCCTAAAAATACACAATGACTAATGCATCATGCTGCTTCCTCAAGTAGAGATGAATGCAAGTTAACTTTTAAAATATAAACGATGTCATCATTAAGGGAAAATAAATGTGCTTTCTTAATCCCATTCAAATACATCATGATCTATATTGGATACAACACGCCCCAGTTGAGTGTTCACACACTGACGTAATATTTATTTTAGTTTTATGAATAATATTACTTCTTATTTGGGCGTTTTAGATTATAAATGATATAGTTGGGTTTTTAGACGACTTAGGTGAGAAAGAAAAATAATGAGTAAAGAAACGATATTGATAGGACATTTGTCATCTATAATGCGCATCATATATGTAATATTTACATACACAAAACTCAAAATTCAGTTAGAGACTATCTTTATCAATGAGTAAACAAATATTTCAAGGATTTGATGTGTCTTGAATACTTTAAATTCGCAGATATATTCATCCTGACTTGATATATTTAATTTTGGTCATTCTTTAAATGCTCAGGGAAAAAACAACGTATCTGTCCACCTGAAGAAGGAACAAAAGGTATACTCCGAAAAGTGGACTGAAATAATACTGTGTTTGTATTTATATTATTATGAATGGTCCCATATGCGATGCAATTAAATTTATTAATCTATATAGACAAGTTTGAAACACATTATTTTTTTCATATTGAAACTGTCGGAAAATGTAATTTAAATTTATATATATATATATTTATATATTTATAATATAAGTATTGTTATATAATATATAAATATATGTATGTATGTATATATATAGATATTTAAATTACTAAAACCCAATATAATATGTCAATATCATCATTGTATGCAATTTAGTAAACAATGTATAACCAGGGATAAACTTAATTTTTGAACATCGGCTTCCAAAAGCCAATATTACACTTAACTGATAATCCAAATCACAGCCAATGAAAACAGATGTCCACAACCACAAAAAGGGCAACGTGGGCTTTGAACCAAGCGTAACTTCATGTATCACATGCCATAATCAAGCATATTTGAATTTTAAACCAGCCATCAGTGGGTTTTGTATTACGCGTAATCCCTAGGTTCTAGTAACGTCTCTGTTACTTATGATTTTAAATGTAGATTATAGAAAATTACAGCTTTATTGTGAATGACTGTCTCTTCTACAATTGTAAACAAGCACATTGTTTATTCGATCCTGTTTTTTATTAAGGAGGGGAAGAGTATCGCATGTATTTTCGTCATAAATCAAATTTCGGGTCAGTCATAATTGTACTAACAAAACACGAGGAAAGTCAATATGGGCTTGACAACGTGAGTAGTATGTGTTTTCTTCTATATCCTGATAGATGGATTCATTAAATATGCATGCTTTTGGCTTTGGTTTTTTTGCATGCGTGTTAGAATATGTTTTTAAATAAATACAATAAAAAATCTACGTATTTAGCATATGAATGATGGCTATGCTATACGAAATATGTTAAGTGGCTTACCAAAGTATTAACATAAAAAAAGATAACCCATTCATCATTGCTCATTAAAATAGCGTTACTTCATATATCTCAACCTCGTCGTTTTATATATGAATGAATGAATATTGGTAGTGGTCAGATATATATATATATATATATATATATATATATATATATAGTATATATTATATATATATATAATATATATATATATATATATATATAGATATATATTAGTAGTTGTGTGTTGGTATATATATATATATATATATACCGGTACAATATTTTGCTCTTGTTTGTGTATAATTTTTTTGCGTCCTGGAATTATTTCTATAAAAGACTCATATTTTCATAACTTAGGCCAGTATAAACATTTAGTGACGTTTCACGAAATACTGTCTTACCTTCAAAATGCATTAATAGTTTTGAATTATATATCCTTAAGAGGCATGTATTCTAACCCCTCCTTCGAGTTACAATATTTTTAGGCATGGAACTTTTTATTTATTTTTCCTCGATCATTATACATAAATATATGTCGTAGGTTTTTGGTACCACAAAAATGATAGTTGGAACATATATTTCGATCAGTTTGGTAGACTTTCTGATTATATTGACATACAGAAAATAGATATCCTCGAGCTGACTAACATTATATCACAAAGCTTAGTTATCATTTTGCTCTATTTTTATGTTATGTCTAGTGTTCATAATCACCAAAAGATCAATTAAACGTAGTAATTTTTTTCACCGCAAAAAACTAACATGTGTTGAGTAAAGTAATACTTTTAGGCTCGACAATTGTGCAGATGGATATATTGTTGGCAAACCAGCTTGAAGACTAAAATATAATTTCGTATGTACTCTTATATATCGTGCTTTTTTTAGTTTATCAAATAGAGCGCATTTATACCAAACTAGTCCTTCCAGCCTCAAGAATTGTGAATTTGTTATACCGAATAAGTGTCATTTTGGTGGAACAAAAATAATTAGCTTCAAAGCATACAAACGTAAGTCTTCAGACATTTTTCTATGTATTCACTCAGCGGAGCTTCGATTTAGCTTCAAACAACTGTGTAAGTGAAAACTAACACTATGTGAATATTCGAATACATCTTTAACGCCATGTTTT
>CP045896.1:4737265-4756661 GCA_013387185.1 Caligus rogercresseyi
TCAAGGAGAATATAAATAAGGTGAGGCAATGGGAATCGACGTAGGCAATTGCAGGGCGACAGCTGACTATTTTGTTGTGATATCACAAGTGCTACGCTTGAATTCTAGTTCAGTTTGTATTGTAAAGCGAAAATGTGATATCCTCGAGGAAGTAATGGTGTTAGTGCCATCCCCTCTTGCTATAATCCTCGAGATGCATAATATTTTGCACTTCCGACGAGGGATCCCAATATCCAACATCTGTGGATTGCACGATGCAGAAGATCCGACAGGATTAGCTTAAAGAATGCGAAGATCTGCGATCGTCATTTTACTCCAGATGACTTCCAAAGGAATATTCAGGCTGGAAGAATAGGAAGAAGCTTTAGTCTCAAGTTGTTCCTTCACTCTTCATCCCTGGATCACCCTCCTCAAGTGTGTCCAAGTCCTTCAGACAGGTTCGTCAAGAAGCCCGTGAACGAAAAAAATTGTGAGTTGACTAGTGAGAAGGAATAAGGAACTCTCAGTCACGAAAATGAAGCTGTCCTGCTACAAAGCTAAGTGCCTCAAACTTGGCTCATAACACTTTAAGGAAACTTTAATTAGAACCTCATTGGAAAATAATTACACAGCGATTCAAACAAGAAGGTTAATTAATCCTTTGACAAAGTTCATTCGTGGCTACTCAAAAGAAGATGTAACTACCGCCCTCATTCTACGGAGCATATGTACCCGGGCCTTTGAGTACTTGCGCTCACGGAAACTCCTTCCTCTGCCTAGTCGGCAAACACAGGAAAAATTCCAATGACTGTTCCAACGAGGGTCTCTCCTATATTGCTGGATACTCAGGAAGTTTAAAGAACTCCACCCACATTTGGTGAAACAGAGGAGTAACATTGAAGGATTTGAAGAAACACAAAGTCCTTGGATTGAGTTATTACCGCCCCTTCTCCCGATTTTTGAAGTTCTGCCACCTCTTAGAAAATCATTTCCATTTTTTTCATAATAGCCATCAAGACGCAATCGATAAAGACCCCATGTTTTTCTAAGAATTTTTAAGCCACTTATCAATTTATATCCAAATTGGTCAAAATAAATTATTATTGCTTTTGTAATAAATAAAAAGAACACGGATTCGAGTCAATTTTCTTAATAAGCTACTTAAACTGAAAAATGCTAGTGAAAACTTAAACACATAGGTCAGGTTACTAATGAGCGTAATTCTATTCATATTCTTATGTTCCCCTTTTTTATATGTACATATGTAGAATTCTATTATTGTGATTTATAAATTTCTTGAAATAAATGAAAATCTTGAATTTAAAAATTATTTTTATTGTTTGAAACTATTATTGGCTAATTACTTAAAATAATGAATACTAATGATAAATCATTTACTTAACAAATTTTCATGCAACATGGGTTCTGTACACTAGCACAGAACAATATTGTAATGAAATATTTTCAATTGGAAGATAAAGTTGAGAAATAATTACTAAATCATTGCACTAAAAAATAATGTTTTTTCATTGTAGCATTCGTGACGTCACAAAATTCTTCCTTTTGATCAAGAGCATAAGTCAAAGATTTCCTCTTTGACTCACCTTATTTATATTCTCCTTGGGCTGGTAGTAGGGGAGGGGGAGGGTTCCCCTCGACGGAAATTCCGAGAGGAAGACGCTCCCGGCACCCAATTTTCACACACAGCGACATCTATTGGCAGAGTAGGCTAACTTGAAATATTTATTAGTATTTAGCTCATTTTGCATCTTAATTCTGCACTCAGAGATGCCAAATTTAATCACTTGTTTCTTTTGGCATTTCCAACAACTCCACAAAGTTTCATCCGAATCCGTTCCGTACTTTTTGAGTTATCTGCGACAAACAAACCAACCAACCAACAAACCAACGCCAGTGAAAACAATACCTCCTTCGCGGCGGAGGTAATAAGATTTTTATCTATTCCATATCATCACAACGATCATATTTTGACATATTTGCTCAAATTTAATTATATGAATATATTCATAAACTAGAGGCATATACACTCAGAGAGTGCATACCTCCGCCGTCACGGGGTCCTTATGAGCAATAATAAATTAATATGTTTGCATAATATAAATGCAAACATTTTCTTGGTATTAGTAAAATTGGAAAAAACCTTCTACAAAATAAACAATGACTTTAATCACAAAAAAATCCACAAAGTTTGAAAAGCAGCAAAAAAAGCCGTATCTGTGTTACAACTTAACCAAATTAGGCTTGGATACTCAACCAAATATATATAGGTTACACTCTATAGAATTGCCATTTTCATTTTAAAATATTATATTCTGGACTAGTTTAATAATATAATATTGTATCATATTCAAGAGATTACAAAATGCTCTCGATTAGAACACATAGAGACATCATTCTTGCATCTCTTTGATAACATTATAAAATTAATCACAAACCTCTCCTTTTTATTATTAATAAGCTGTTGTAATTATATTATTGCATTATTAATCAGCTAAGTTCTTCTCTTCTGGAGGAGGAACTTGATACGGAGTTCCCTCCTGTATCCGGAGTTACTTATTCCACAACCTGTCCCTTTTTTTCATTATTAATAACAATTTTAAAGAAAAAAACTAAAAGCCGTTGTTGTTTTTATAATAAAAATAATATAATTGCGTTATAATAAACAGCTGAGTCCTTGTATTTCATATCAAGGTTTCTCCTCAAGAATAGAAAAAATCAAGCTGTTATTGATAACACAAAAATGATAATAGCACCTGCTTATTAATAATAAACAAAAAAGGAAGAAGTTTGTGATGCATTTGACACTATAATCAAAGAGATGCTAGAAGGATGTCTCTATGTTTTCTAATCGACAGTATTTTTTCTCTTTCTATGCCATGTCGAGTATAAAGTAATCCCTAGCCTTTCATTTTGCACATACACAAATTATTTGAATACTATATGGATACAATAAAAAAAATGGCTCTTGCCAAAATAGCGAACCAGGCCTCAAATTTATTCTAATTTTCTTTGGGAGGTAGCCCAACTTATGGCTCCGAAAATAAAATAAAATCATTTAGAGTTAGATATGAATAAATCATCACCAAATTGACGTCCAACTAGAAAAATGCAGAATATTTTAGAACCAATTTCTTTCTTGTTATACATAAGAGCTATTCTTATTTTATCTTTTTCCAATTATAGACACGGGCATCTGGTTTTGACTTCCATTTCTACTTTAAGAAATACAAATGTATTGTTTTTCGGCAATTATCTTTAAATTGTAAAGAGGACATGAGCACATGAAATCAATTTAAAAAAAACAATCATTAGAGGTTTATTTATTTACTTGAAATTACTATCATAATATATAGTTAATATAGCAAAAGTAAAATATCCCATGAAATTGAGGTTTTTTAAAACTCTTCTTTCACAATTAATCAATTTATAATTAAAAAGACAATGAAAGATAATTGAAAATGAGCTCATAAAACTTTATTTACGGTTCATTTTGGGTTACATTTTAATCATTCTTCATTAATATATTTTTACTGATTTACTTCAACTTTACAAAAATGAAACAAATAAAATGACGAAAAATAAATAAAAACTTTCTAAATACTTGTATAAACAAAACATATACCTATAAACATTGCAGTTCAAATTACTTTTATATAAGAGTAGGATACAATTATTCTTAAATAATTATATATTTCCTCTTAATTCTATCTCTTTATCATTATTTATTTATCCCCTTTCAGCCTCACATATTATTCAAACGAAATAAAATTGTTTGGCCTTTTATAAGGACACCCAAGTTATAACTTACCTTGAGGACACCATATTTAAAAAGTGGCTGATTATTATATGTCTAATAAATGAAAATAAACTAGAAGGAATATAAAATAAATGTAATATCAGGGTTGTTTGATTTAAATCAGGCCGATTTAAATCATTGATTTAAATCGCGATTTAAATCAAGTGGATTTCCAATTAAAATCATTGATTTAAATCAATTCATGTTTTTTTCAATAAATTAAATTGATATTTAATTTTATGCTTCTAATTCTCAATGACAGAAACAAAACATTTCATGTCTGTCTTCTTAATAGTAGAGCAGTGGCCTTTTTCATATATGTATAGCCTCAGACTATAGGCCTATATCATATTAAGCTTTGAGTTAGGATTATTTGATTTAATCAAGCAATTTGGATTGCGATTTAAATTAAGTTTTTTTTCCAAAGACATTATATAATCAATGATTAAAATCAAGTCATGTTTATCAAATAAATTGTTTATTACTTGTACAAGGTAAATGGAAAAGTTAACGCAGTTCAAGATTCGAGAGTGACCCATCTTGTAGTCATCTTTGATCAGCCGTTGGCAGCTCCACCCAGTAATTTTTTAAGGTAGAAAATTGTCAGAGTCTTCGATCCTCGCTTGGATTTCGAACTGTCACGTGATTAGCGAGTATGACTCATTACAAGGCCTTTGAAGTTCTGTAATTTTATTGTGTACTCCTTTGCATTCTTTATAAAAATGAAATCATTAAGTAAGGCAACTAGATTTAATCAAAGACAGCATTTAAAGTCCCCTGAGTAATAGGTAGGCCTATATGTATATTGGGCATGTTTTCAAAAGTTACAATTTAAAGTATGGACAAAGTTTACACATTGAAAAAAAGATTTTTTGTTCATAAAATATGGTTAACAATTAAAATCAAAAAATCTGATTTAAATCAAAAAAATCAACAACCCTGGTAATTATATAGTTTACCGATTTTAAGGTTTCAATTCTAGTGGATGAGGCTGTATACGGTGCTATTAGTACAGTCAGCCCTCGCTACTTCGCCCCTCGACATCTCGTAGTTCTTTTACTACGCGACGACTGCTTGGCTCCCGTTTTTTCACGTCAAAACGTCCCCATATGAACTCAATGGCAGAATTTTCACACCAAAAACTTAAGTTTAATATTCACCTAAAGATAATTCATCCTTTAATCTGTAGTGACACCTCCTGATTTGAGGTTGAAAACTGGTAAATCTTCGAAAAAGCAAGATGGCCCCCCCCCAAAAAAAAAAAGGTCCAGCCGCGTACATGTATTCAGACCAGATTCAGACGTACGTACGACAACAAGGCAAATGGTGGTAGGTTTAAATGCCGGGTGATGTCAAATCTCTCTAAATTTCAATATATATCAACATCGCGACCCTCATATATATCGCGGTGGTCGTGTAGTGATCCGGGCCGTCGCGTCTTTGCGAGGGACGACTGTATGTATTTAGATCAGTAAATTTAAAAAAACCTTTAATAATAGTTGATAAAATGCCTTGTGTGTTTATTTGGGGTAATATTTTTTTATCTATCTACAATATACATATATATTATATTATATAAATTATATATATATATATAATTTATTAATTCCTTTGTACATAGGCGTTAGTGAACAATGTTTATGAAGACAACCACAGGGATCAAGTCCTTTTTTAGCGTGGGCACATGGCGTGACGTCCTCCGTCGATGGGTAGGAGGACACCCGTGGAGAATGATGAATCCGAGGATGCTAAGAAGGCGATGCCTTGGCTACTTCCTCAGGGCTCCCATGACGTCCAAGTGCGTGGGTGGATTTACTCTTCTCAAGGAACTAAATAAAAAAAGATGAGCATGTTTTTATAATTACTACCGTAGCCATTCACGAGGTTGAAAGTTGTATTAAGTTCTTGACGGTACTCTTCATTATTTTTATGGTTTTATTTTGTTTAGGGCTTCTTCTTCCATACTCACATAGCATCTTTTGCTGATAAGAAAAATACATACAGGATAAAGACAAATGTGGGCTTCACTATAGCCTGATATATGATCAGTTTTGGGGATCGGGGTATTTATTTTTCGACTATCAATTTCTATACACCACCCAATATTCTTCTTCTAAATTATATCGCTGATTACAATACCGCAAAGAAAACCCCTTAAAATGTCTAATAATTCATCTAGAGCTCACTTGAACTACATAGTAAAGCAGCTTATTGATTACTATAAAAAAGAAAAAAAATCCTGTTTATTAAAAGGCCGCATCTCGAGCCAGAATAAGATAATTGGCGTTTCGTCATTTATTGTGGGGTTTTTGACATTGGATCAACCTCATATATATTTTATTTTTTAGTCTTATCTTAACTTTATGCCAAATAATAACTATTATTTATTAAATAATATTTTTCTATTGTTTTAATCGCAATTTAGATGATCAGATCTCTGACGGATAATATCTTAATATTTTTTTTATTGCAGTGAATACCATATTACATTACTTGATCAAATCGATTTTTTATGATAACTAACAACCTTGGGTTAAAATGGGACCTTTGCCGAGTTTGGAAGAATAAAAAATCGATATCAGATGAACGGCCCAGTAAAAATAAAATAATAATTCAACTTTATATTTTCAAAAAACTAATAGTATTTGAGTACTACAGTACAAAGAAATATTCATAAGTCAGTTTTTGCATTTCAATATTAGCATATCGAAAAAGATTGATGTTCTCTAAGTTAAAAAAAATGCATAATAGAAGATAAACTTGAAAATAAGAGCTTAAATAACAAAAAATATATATCACCTAACAAATCTATATAACAAAACAACCCGGTTCGAACTAAATACCCACCAGTTCCGTACCATTATTCAATAATGGCTTGTTAAAAATACTTAAAAAACCACAGTATTATAATCAGGATTTTATAACTGCAATTGGGTCCTCTATATCTTACACTAGCAATAAAGGATTGTTTCCTTTATATTAAAGAGACAAATAATAATATTGTAAAATACCTTGAGATATAAGACTCTTACAAAATTTCAGTTATGTTAGTTTCAAAAACCCCATAAATTTAGACCAAAATAAGTAAAATAATAGTAGAATGTTCAGAAAATATTCTCCTAAAGATACTTTCCTAGACTTTCATGCAGTTGTGAAACCCCTTCAAAAGATCTGAGAAGAAAATGTAGGAAACATGTACTTATTACAAAATTTAGTTCAATAAAACCCCGATATTTATAAATTTCAAATCCTGTTTAATCCTATACTTTATAATTCGAAACTTAATATTTCACCTGTTTATATTCTTCGTCCGTATATCCAGCTCGTTTGTGAATCTCTGTGAAAACGACTCCGGGACTAAAGAAGGAAAACATAACGAATAAGCAATATAAATATTTTTAGTTGAAAGATACTCACTTTACTGAGTTGACTCGAACTCCTTGGGAGCTAATTCTAAGGCCACACACTGAGTGAATTGATCAAGAGCAGCCTTGGATATGTTATAGGCCAATACTCCAGGAAACTATGAGGATACATCAATAGAGTAAACTATACTAAGCTAATGGGGAGTAGCGATATTACCGATCTAATTCCATTGACGCTGGACACATTCACGATGCTACCCTTGGTTTAATAAGGTAAGGGTTAGCTAGCATCGTCAGTTGATAAACTCCTCTGTAAAAAGAAAGAAAATGATTGATTAAGTAAGAAATAGTTTTGCATTCATCTCCAATAAGACACTAAAATGAAATAGATGAAAAGTAAGGTTTTATTATTTATGAATAAATAATTTGATACCAAAACCAGGAACCTGTAGTGAGGCAAGGACGCTATGAGTCATATCTGTCGGATGTTTACTGTAGCTTTGACTGATGAACTTAGTGTCTCGCCCAACAAAGCATCCCCGCACGTTCCTGACAAAAAACATATTAACCATGTTCTATCGTCATCAAAGATATAGAGAATTTATAGATCAAAAAAAGTATTTGAGATTTGACAGTTACATGTTCATTCCGAAAAATGAAAGGATCAAAAGGATGAAGAATTGCCCCGATTTTAACTATTCAAAAAAATATGAAAGCGCTCAAAAATTAAGATATCTCATTCATTCGGCATTCAAAACATGTCTTTCTACTACCTCTCTTGTGTTCTATTTGTTGTATATAAACACTTTATATCTAAAGGGTTTAATACACTGCGTTGAAGGTTGCATGACAAATAATACATTTTTAAGCACTTTAGTGTCATTGATGATTGATTGGGATGACTTATTTATAAATATGGTTTTAAAGATTAATTACTGAAAACGCTACATCATCTATAGGTATGAGGAGTATGCCCACCGCATGTAGAAATTATCCCGTACAACTCCCGCAGGCTAACATAGTGAAACAAAGGCCGTTGTTATGGTTATAAAATAATAAAAATGTATTCCCCGAGGGACAACATCTATAACATCACATGACTAACATAAACTATATATTACAATTCTACAAATAAATATTAAAAATATAGTTTTCAAGAGATTATCTGGGACACATGGCGTGTCGACCTCCGTCCACTGGCAGTGTGACTCCTGTACAAAAGGATGACTCTGAAGAGGCCAAATATACAATTGCCTTGGCTACTTCCAAGGGGTTTCCTGGACGACCTAGGGCATGAGTATACTTGGAGTGCTCTAAAAAACTAAAGGAAAAAAGGTTGCGTGAGGATTGCTTTGATAACGCTACCGACTGCTACTACTACATTATTACTTCTTGTACTCTTCCTCGTTTAATCCGGCACGATAATGAAGATTGGAGATAATTACCCTGGGCTACAAAAGGAGAGATAAAATGTGAAGGCTTCTAGGAAGCATATATCTGACTAGGCCATACTTAACGGAGTTAACTCGGACTTGCTTTGGGGCTAGTTCCAAGGCTGAGCATTAGTGAATTGGTCCAGAGCAGCTTTTGACATGTTGTATGCTAAACACCTGGAAACTAATCAATGAGTTTAAATCTAAGATATTGAAGAATGAATTGTTCCGAGCAATATTAACGCCATTCCCCTGGTTGTCGATGAAAAATCTACTTGATTAAAAAAACATAACTAGAATTTTAATGCTGAAGCCATGATTGCCTCTCGGCACTTTTTTCAAAGTTCCCACAAATATTTTCTTCATATTATAATAAATAATTTGTTCGGAAAAATAAAAATAATTTGGAAATCAGATAGGTACTTCCGCTGTTTAAAATAATTTTGATAAGTAAAAGTTTTGCTAATATATAATAGGGCAAATAGTAGAGGAAAAAAATGGTCGAATTGAATTAAATGAAACAAAGAAAATACTAAAATAAGAGATGGGACATAGTCTAGCATTTTCAATTACTTAAAATATAATTTAGGTCCTATTTACAACATTTTATTAATTTATTAATAAGTATATATTATACTTCCAACAAAATCCCGTGGTGGATAAATTACAATAAACTTAATGTTGGCCTACGAGATCGTTCCATTCATGAAAGTATTTCAAAATACATCTCCTAATTTTTTTTTATCTTCTCCAAAACTAAACGGACAAATGGAATCGATTTGTTGACCATTTTTTTCCTTTTTACTTCTGATAATATACATCTTCCTATCATGGTATATTTCTGGGATAGGTATAGATTTACTTATGTTTCTTATTTATGAAGACTGAACTTTAAGAGACTAAAAGGTTTAAAGGCTCATTTGACAGACCATTTATTGCATACACCACTCGAGGGACAATAATGGAGTATAACATGGATCTATCATGGAGTATCCCGACAACGTCTTATGAATAATGACTTAGTCATAATGGCATCATGACGTCATCATTCCTTCATAGGTTGGGGGGGGGGGGGGGGCTAATTAATAACAATGAAACCTTACAGATCTGATGATTTACGCTGGAGACATTAACGATTATTCCCTTTCGTCCTAATGATGGTGAGGAATGCAAGAGAGGACACTTGTAATACAGACCTAAACAGAATTGAGATAAAAGTGCATAATATTTTTTGTTAATATTTAATAATAATACAAACAGGTTTTCTAATAAGATAAGAGTCTCTTTCAACCTGTGACATGTGAGTCACACGATGACACAACTATGTCGCAGTGATAGGGGAAGGGGTCATTGATACCTGTCTTCATAATAGTAGTCAAATATCCAGTTATAAAATATTATATCACATGTGATTTCTAAAAATATATTCCGGAATCATTATAAATAGATCATGACTTTTTTGATGTTCCCCTTATCATTCAGAACATACTTAACAAATATTTCTGAACAGTTAATGGTTTATTTTAAATGATATATCCATGATTCGTTAATCACATATTCATACAATGTTTAAAAGAACCAACGCATGTGATCCCACTGAACAAAATTGATATCTACAATCTTCAGCTTCGTTGACGATTCACAATTGTTCAGACGACTAAAAAATGGATTTATTAAAAGGATGTCAGACCCACTCGGTTAATTCCAATATTTGGAATCAGTTTTTTAAAAACTACAATGGACTTTGGGACAAACTATGTTTCTAACGAAGATGCTTGAACCGTTCTTGTCAATGAAAATCGAAAAAAGTCATGGTCATCTATTTCATGAAAAAATAAAAAAGATATGTCATATCCATAATAACTATCTACAAAGCTAACTCACACATAAGTCTTAAAAGCTAGCAACAGGAATAAATTGACGGCTGTAGGAAACTTCTCGATAAAAGAATCTTGGAAGTATGAGTAATGGTCGTATCCCCTAAGTGGAAAATATTAGTCCTAAGTAATCAAAAAACCTTGATTTCCATCTCACCGACTTTGTATAAGGATCATTCTTCGAGTTCAAACTGCAGAATAGACTCAGGAAATGTATATTGTAGAACAAATGATATTTATTAAACCATTTATGATGTTTAACAACGATCCATTAGAGCCAGAACCACTCCGTTACCTTGTGTGAACATTTAACACACACTATTTAGTAGTTTCATATTTTGTGAATTAAACCGTCAATGATGTTGGTTAGAAGAATGGATGATGGATCTCATATTCTTGAGAAAATACTTTTTCAAGAATATATAGTCGTATTCACATCAATATTTTTTTAACAGACTTCAGAATTCATTGCAAATAAAAATATAATAAATAGATATACTTTATACGATCAATTTTAGGATATATATAAAAATATAAAGGGACACTCGTTTTATAGGGAGTAAACTGCCATTTTGAATAATAATGAAATACATTTCCTAATTCAAGGACATAGCAAAGTTTACAGCCTGCTGATATGCTATAAAAAAAGTTAGTATATTATTCATATCCTTAATATCTTTGTTTATTTTCTGACAAACATGTACAACTGTTTCTTTCTCTACGAAATCATCTCACCTAACATTCACATTCATGACTCTATCGTAAGACTCCGGGAGGTGTTTTCAATGGATCCTTTCTCAAGGATCCCTGCATTGTTGACAAGGATATCCAAGCGTCCAAGCGATAATGGTTTCTTCAACGACTCGCTTGACATCATCCTGGATGTCAAGGCTGGCCTGAATCAAGAGCGGAGCCGCGGAGCTACCCTGGCTCTCACACTCCTGAGCTGTCTCTGAAGATTTTCCAATTCCGTCCCGTGATGCAGAGGGTGGCTCCTAACTTGGAGAAGAGGATGGCAGTCGAACGACCAATGCCGGAGCTAGCACCTAAAAAACAAGATGAACCACGTAAAAAATACCCAATCGTAGAAGCCGAAGCCCAATCCTTACCCGTGATCAAGGCAACCTTTCCACCCAGATTCGTCATCTTTGTCACACCTTAAAAAAATTAAACAAACAAGTTTAAATACTGAAGATGAGTATTTTCCCAAGTATTCCGTTCTTACTACGTTGTTTTCCTATAATAAGCTGCTTTTTTTTATTTCATACAAGGACGAAAGAAGAGCTCATAAGGAGGGCAACGTGCAGAGGGAGAGAAAAAAAAGAGAAGAAACTCGTAACAACAGTGAATCTGCCTGAAAGTATAGGTACACGACGGCTGTTAAATGTCGTTATACTATTCTGATGTATAAAGGGAGTGCAATCAAAGAGGAGCTGCCGGCCTAATGTGTTTTATTGCCTTATGCCCAAGCCCTTCGCTTTGACTAATATATTATTATATAATATTATTATCTTTTTTCCTCAGCCCTGCATGACCATTGTCATCTCCTCTTGAACTTTCCCTTAAAATTGCACAATGTGCATATGTAAATTAGTTTTTGGCGCATGCTCCGGAACTATTTTCTTTTTCATCAATAATATATATCATTAAGGTTATGATGGGTAAAGCTAATACTCCTGAACCTTTTCTTGTTGTGATTAGTGGAGAGAAGAGGAATCATGAATGAAAGAAAGAGTGAGCACTATGAAGGGATAACCCTCTGAGACCTTTATATATTACGTGATTGATGGAAAGAAAGAAAAAAACTTTACTCGTAACTGTTAAGGTGTGACCATCTACTCAGGGATAAGAAGTTCATCCTTTGAAATGTCTTGCATTTAAAAAATGAGTAGATGCATGAGGACAAATAGATTTCTGACTATGAGACATACTAAAGAAGAAGTTTGACCCAGTGCCTTAGAGTAGGTAGTAGAGTAAATATACATTGATTCCCAAGTAATAATTTATTTATTGTTTTACAGATATGTATTGTAAGGCTCTTGGGTTCACATTATTAGTCCATCAGTTGTATCACGACGTGGCGCGGAGGATATCCAGACTCTCTACTCTAAGGCACTGGCTTGATCTACGTATTGATAAAGCTATGTTGATGGGCGAGTTTGCAAGAACTACATTAATTGAATGATTCTATATCTAGAAAGTGGTGCAAATGTAAAAAGCAGCCATGTTTTTTTTCACCACATGTCGCAATAATAAGCATTACAAATAATATCTGAACCTCTTCTCTCTACGCACTGCATTGTCCAGGATCCAAGTTTGTTAATTTTTATGCTTTTCCTCAAATCTGATTTGGGATGTGTCCATCCCGTTTGATCCAGGCATAGTTTTGTTGAAAGGGTATTTTAATCCATACTTGTAGCCATCATCACTTTTCTCCCATATTGATATAATCATTAGTGTCCAGAAGAAATGGACTAGGAAATACGGCCCGGGAAAGAAATTTCCCAAGAAAAAAATGGATCAGGAAAAGTGACCCAGAACAGAAAAGGAAATTTTGACTTATGGAACAATGGGTAGGCAAGTATTTAAGTGAAATACAATTAAGTGTTGCACAAATACTATTGCTAATATAAATTTAGTAAATAATGGCAAAATAACTTTATTTTTGCAATTATTGATAAATGATTTCTTGTTTTTATTAATAAACGAAGCAAATACTTATTTGGGTCATTTTTTTTTCATGCGTAATCATTTTTCTTCTCTTGGGTATTTCTTCCTAGGCCGTATTGCCTCGGCCATTTCTTCTTAATATCAAAATCAGCATATTAAAAGTGATAAGAGAAGACAAAAGCTATATCATTTTTAATTTATTTACCGTGATTATGTAATAACTACAATCAAGGAATGCACCTCTAAAAAAGTACTTTGGAAACCTTTGACAATGTAACATTTAACAATAATAAGTGATGAGAGATAACATAATATTTTAGTTGATATTACGATTTGCCTTTTCACGATTTCAGAAACTCGAGGTCAAATCATGAACCCCGACTTTTGACGGTAAATACCATGTAGCGGCCGAATCCAAGATGGCGGATTCAGAGAGCGGGCGAAATCACTGATTGCGACTTCATATTTAGCATGAATTGGAAATTCGGATCCGACAATTGTGACTTGCAAGGGTGACTGTATAAAAGACAGCGAATCTATCCCAATTATTGGTAAAACATATATAACACTAAACTCATCGGCAATGTAAAAAAATAAATGGAAACTGTTTTTATCTGTTAATATATTGGGGTACGTAAAGGACTAATACACTCCAGACAATAACCCCCCGACAATCCCCCACTGGGTTGCATTTACCCCCCGTTACTTATAATTGTTATCCCATAAAATCCTTTTATGAAGTTAGTTATGTTTTCTTCTATGGCAGTGCTTCCCAAACTTTTTAACATCACGTACCCCTTGGAGCATTTCATCTCATTCTGTTTAGGAGCAGAGTTTAATTAACTAGCTTGCAGATATTAAACAGCCAACATCTAAAGATCAACGGGTAAAGCATAACATATGCAGTTTTTTTCTTGAATTAAATGAGATTATACTTTGGCATTTGATTTTTTTCCTTCAAAATATCCCGCGTAACAATACGTTTCGTACCCCTAGGGGTACGATACATAGTTTGGGTAATGATTTTCTATGTACTTTAAGGGATAACAATAATTAGTAACGGGGGTGATTGTCTGGTGGGAGTGTAGTCCTAAACTCATTTGGGTATCACTCTTGATAATTTCATAAGTAAAGAATAAGTAAGTCTTAATGGAGAAACATGAACAAGGCAGCAGAACATATGCTTTTTTTGATAAAGGAGAGAAAATAAGAAAGGCCATGAATTAATAAAGGGAAATCGATATTGGCAAATGAATGTTTGTTTTTACCTCTTAAGTGAACTGTTCAATCCAAGCATTACATGACCTGAGTACGTAATACAATAAAAATATACAACAGCCAATCGAAAAAAACGTGTGCGTGACCAAAGTTATTATGCATGTGAAACCAACAGTAAAAAGAGTCAGTTTCAAAACTCTTGAGAGAATTTGAGGTAGTCATTAATGAAATAGGGTTAATTTAAGAATAAGTTCCAGTATTTCTCTTAAGATAAGTTGCCGTCCGTCTACAATATGATGAATTCATAATATAGCTTAACTGACGGGCAAATCTGTCGTCATGGATTCGTCATATTTAAACAATATTAATAATAATATAACACAAATATTCAACCCCGACAGTTATTTTTTTTTTCCACAACAATTTGACTTCGTAAGATTGCAATAAAATATTAGTAATAAATGCATTGAGGATCATACAATCGCACGTAAATGCTTATGGTAAGTGACAGATGGGCAGGACATGGGAACACGGGGAGGACTAAGGTAGTCATGGGGTCACTCTGCATCCTAATTACAACCGTCCATGATATTTCAGCACTGTTGTGTTGGGATACCTTTAGAGAGAATATATAATAGTATATTATATCCAGAGTCGTCGCAATGAGATTGCACGGCAGGAACTAATAAGTAGAACGACACGTGTGAGAGGGTCATGACTAGAAGACTCCTTTATTGACACAGAAGGAAAAGGGAGGAAATATGTACAGGGAAAGGAAATAGAGAGACAGATATACATGACGTCAGGGTGTCTTCCAACGTGATGTCTGGGACATAACAAGCACAACTTATTTTATAGCAATTATATGAAATCTTACTCTCCTTCACTCTGTCTTTCACTGCCTTTCCTTTAGTTTAAATGGGTAACGGTTACTTCGATCTCCTACCTGGCTAGAAACAAAGAGAAACCACCTTCAACACGGCCATCGTGCTAACATTCCTCACAAAATCTCTCTATTAATTTACTTATTATAGAAGAAGAGGAAAAAAGGTATTCGTCATCCAGAGTGCTGCCTGCCTTGTTCTTGTTATTGTTTACAACTGATTCATCAATTGCTTGGATCAAATTTCTCGAATGGGAGTGACGGGTGCATGATTCCAGTCATTATATTTGCCCCGTCTCGTCTCATCCTCCTCCTCAATGATCGGAGGAGGAGGCGAGACGTTTGGGAGCTCCTTCATCAATGTGGTCGCTCCTAGCACTGACTCGGCTCATGAATTGTTCAACACTCTGGATAACGAGTACCTTTTTTTCCTTCTTCTTCTATAATAAGTAAATTAATAGAGAGGTTTTGTGAGGAATGTAGCGCGATGGCCGTGTTGAAGTGTGGTTTCTCTTGTTTCTAGCTCAGGTAGGAGATCGAAGGAACCGTACCCGTTTAAATTATCTGGGGTATGTTACTACGTTATTCAACGCCATGTTGAATAACCGTTGCTTCGGCACTCTAAATTTTCTATGAAACCCAAGTTTGCTCAATCAGTGCTTTATATATCACCCCATGAAGCATAGAGGCCCATTCTTTAAATATCACTGCTGTGTACTCGTATTTGCATTTCTCAAGGATTCAGACAAAGTTTGAACAAAATCGGTCAACATTACGAGGTCGCGCAACGAGGTCAAAGTTTTAAAAATTTAGTAAAAATTGTTTTCCGCAAATTTCTTGAAAGTGGTGGACGTTACAGACTTCAATAATAATTATTAATTTAAAGGAAATCTAATTTACTACCAGACATGTTTGATGTTTTTTAATAAACACAGTTTTTCAGTAAAAACAAAGAAAAAATGGAGTGTGTAATGTTAGCATATTTCATAGCTTTTTTTGTATCAATTAACTTCACTCGCCTGTAGAAGATGACTTGTTCGCTTCAGAGTAAAATAGTACTTTTAAGTTTAGTAAACCTTTAGATGATAAATCCAAAAATGACCTTGGTTGCATTTTATCAATTCAGAATTCAGTACAATCTGAGTTTACATCATATGATTCAGAGCCTGTATTGACCTATAAGAAATCGATTATGAAAAAAAAATAATAATGTGTTTCTTAGATTTGCGTCAAGGTATCCTCTCAAAATTTTACTTTGTCTCTGACGCATTTATAATCCATTATATGCGTCATTTTGTACGCGAGATAGGCTTTTTTTAATGTACATATACTCTCTACTTATAAACTGACATGATTTAGTATACCAAAATATTAAAGCTGGTTACCAAGCTTTCATTTGATATGTTTGGTGTTCTAAAATCGCTATACTTTAAGAGAAATAAGCAAATACATTTTTGCACTACTCTCCCCAAAAAATTCTTTTGATATGAGAATATACAATTACCATGTGGTACTGCTTTTAGTGTTACCTGGATAGAAGAGAAGAGAAGGGAAGAAGTATTTTGCCTCACTTCTTTCCCTTCTTTTTTTCTTTACTAAACTAAAGATACTATTTTACTCTGAAGCGAACAAGTCATCTTCTACATGCGAGTGAAGTTAATTGATACAAAAAAGCTATGAATATGGCTAACTTATACACTCCATTTTTTCTTTGTTTTTACTGAAAACTCTGTTTTACTTAAAAACATCAAGATACGTCTGTAGTAATTAGTTTCCTACAACTAATAATTATTGTTGAAGTCTGTAACGTCCACCACTTTCAAGAAATTTGCGGAAACAATATTTTTACTAAATTTTTCAAACTTTGACCTCGTTGCGCGACCTCGTAATGTTGACCGATTTTGTCAAACTTTGTATGTCGTCTTCTTTAAATCACCAAGAAACAGAAATCCACAATGTATGCTAACATTTCAAACATTTGAAAAACGAACATAAAAGATATATACCCTATATGTATATATATCTATATAATATATCATGATATATATCATATAATATCATGTTATATATATCATCCATGTATATCTATTGTATGTACTGTTAATTTGTGTTCCCCTCATTTAACTCTTTTTTCCATCTCGACTCAACAATTGTGCTTATTCAAAAAATGGTCACAATGTTTGGCGTTGTGCAAGAGAAAAAAATGATACTAAGAATTTTAGACTGAGCTTTTAAAAAAATAAAAAATATGTGATAATGTCTATGGATTGAGTTTGACATTATGATCTACTTCAATAAAATATAAATACTTATTTTCAATTACTGTTATCGAATAACTTTAAATTAAAGCATTTTATTACCTCCGCCGAAGGAGGTATTGTTTTCCTGGCGTTGGTTGGTTGGTTGTTGGTTGGTTTTGTCAGCAGGATAACTCAAAAAGTACGGAACGGATTCGGATGAAACTTGTGGAGTTGTTGGAAATGCCAAAGAAACAGTGATTAAATTTTGCATCCCTGATGCAGAATTAAGATGCAAAATGAGCTAAATACTAATAAATATTTCAAGTTAGCCTACTCTGCTAATAGATGTCGCGGTGCTATGAAGATTGGGCGCCGGGAGCGTCTTCCTCTCGATTTCCATCGAGGGGAACCCTCCCCCGTCCTCTACGCCGCCCCAGTCGAAAAAATCCCCCTCGGAAGGCTCATAAGGAACCCCGTGACGGCGGAGGTTTGCACTCTCTGAGTGTAAATATTTATATAGTATTTCTTATTTGTCAAAGTTTTATATCAAAAGCATGAGTATGAAAGAAATCGTTAAATTAATATGTTGTGTATACGTTTTTTTTCCGTTATGATTCGATGGAAGATATTGGTAAGCCTTATTAGCGTAAAAATATTATATTAAATCTAGGATCTTTTCAATGACCAAAATTGACCTTACCCTTTCGGGAGTGGAACCTGCAAAGTCACCATTGAGAGTCAGCATGCGTTCCGCCGAGCTAACGCTCTTCCATACTAAAATTTAATAAGTTTATTCATTGAACAAAGTTACCTTTGTACATATCTAAACAACTGTTTTAAAATTAGCTTTGCTTAAGGAAAGGAAAGAAAAATGTTTATTTATAGCTATTATAGCTATTATTTCAAAGATTTTGACTACAACGTCAAGTTAGTAGTCGTGTATAACCCTCTATGTGAAATTAGATTAACGCCCCTGATCTAAAATGCAACGATTATAATCATCACCAAAAAAGATTAATTGACTTTCCTCATTGTAAGCAAAGGTATATAGAATATCAGGTACATTTATTTACTGCTTTCATTGATTGTGAAACGTCGGTAATCTTATTACTAATATTTGCGACGTATTAAAAATATACTATAGCAATCGATTTTTGATGACGTAAAAGCAGCCAAATTACATTAGTAAATACTATTCTTCCATAGAGATATAAAGAACTTATTTTCTTCAATAGCATCGAAACGTCGTTCAGACTGTATACTGGTCCAACAAAAACAAAGTAGTTTACACTACGTCATCGTATAGTTGATCATAGAGATATAAATATTGTTTTTTATTGGACACAATGACGTATTTTTCTGAAGAATCTAATACCTCTTTATGTCTTTATATCTCTATGTATTCTTCCTGCCTTGCCGGTCTGACGTCTATTAAAACTCGCCGGCAAGCGCAAAGGTAGCTCTATTGTCAATATGATCGTACCTTGTTCTTTTAGTTCACATCATTAAAACATTTCATAGTCTCTACGTGATGATTATTCAGTCTCCATAAATCGTGCAAGTTTTTTTTGTTTTACTTTTGGGCTTCACACCCAGCCTAATGACAATATGGTTTTAACGGCTTTATTAAATCATAAATCCATTATCTAAAATCACTTTTTGTTAAAAAAATGAAGCTTTATTTTTATATGTTTTATGATTACAAGTCAATGATTTTTTATATAAAATTAAACAAGTTCAGCTCCATCAATGTAAACATTCCTGTAGAATGACTACTAAAACAAATTGTTGTTTTAGTATTCATTGCCTGTATTATCCAAACAAATTGAATAAAAGGCTGGGGATATTGCAATTACTTTGAACCAATCCATGTTCCTATATGAACAAAAAAATAAAAGTAAAATATAAAGTGAG
>CP045896.1:4772029-4843240 GCA_013387185.1 Caligus rogercresseyi
CTGCAGGAAAAGTACGATCCAAGACCCTCGATTGGCGACAATTGTACAACCTGAGCAAGAAACAGAAGATGAGGACAAAGAGAGCTTCAGAGTCAGAACCCGAGTGGAATAAGTGACCCTCGAAACGCACAAGAAACTGAGGATGAGGAAGCTATACTAATGGACAAACATCAAGGAACAGAGGGAGACAGTGACAAAGAAGGGCAACACGGAACAGAGGAAGGTCCAAAAGAACCATGTCAAAACATTAACAGACTTCTGATTCAGGCGGAAATAGTGGTAAGGACCACAATAGTGATCAAACTTCAATTAACAAAAAAACCTCAGACACTCAAGTACAAACAAGTATAATCCATAAAAAACATCTACAGGCACTAAAAAACAGGGAAAAATAGACAGGTTTTTCTGTGATGCAGCAGAGATCCTTTACCCAAGTACAACAAACAAGCCAAAAGATAAAACAAATAAAAATGATTAGTTGTTCTTATATAAATACACAACACAGCAAAGCAGCTAATTCAGAATTAAAGCTGAGAACATCACAAATAGCTTTAATAACAGAACCATATCTGAATAATGGTTCAATAAAAAGTCTAACACTAAAAGGATATACAATTCATAGTAAGTCTGAAACCAAACCAAGAGCGTGTATCAGAACTGCCAATCATTTGAATGCATGGTTTGTCCCAGAATTCTCTGACAAAGATGTTTGCACAGTATGCTTAAAAATAGACGAATCTATAACATATATATGTGCAATCTATCTCGATCAACTACAATCAGTAGAGAATAAAACAATGTTAAGTCTCCTTAAGCATTGTGAACATCAACAAAAGCCTCTTCTTATAGTTATGGATTCTAATGCTCATAATCATCTTTGGGGTAGCAAATGTATTGACACCAGAGGAGAAATACTTGAGAATATAATTGATGAACATAATCTTATAGTATTGAATAAAGGGAACGAGCCTACCTTTGTCACACAACGTGCAAGTTCAGTCATTGACATTACAATAATGAACCAACATGCTTTTAAAAAGTTTGAGATCAAAGGATGGCACGTAGATCTACGACCATCCATGTCTGATCATCGATACATAATTTTTAACTTTGGAAAATACAAACCAATCGCCAAAAAGTCAAGAAACTTAAAAAGAGTTAATTGGAATAACTTTAGACGCCACTTAGAAAATGCGTCTCTACCCGAAATACTTCCGGATTCCAACGTGATAGATCAATGTGCAGAATCATTATATGATATTATAATAAAGGCACTTGACAATACTTGTCCTTTAAGAAGGACAATACAAACAAAATCAGTACCTTGGTGGACAAAGCATCTAGCCAGTCTGAGAAATAAACTCAACAAGCTCGAACCTAAGCGTAATTATAGTGTACACAGGGAAGAGTACCTAAAAACAAAAAATGAATATCGCACAGCACTCAGAAAAGAGAAGAAAGACTCATGGAGAAATTTCTGCAGCAAAGCTGAGAGTGCTAAAGATATTGCAAAGTTGGTCAAAGTTCAAAAACCCACTGAAGACTCAATTGGTCTCCTAAAAACAGGTGATAGTTACGCACAGTCACCAGCTCAATCTCTAAGGATATTAATGGAAACTCATTTTCCTGACTGCAGAGTGAATAGTACTAATAATAAATTATTGGAAGTAAATAATTTTGACATTGATTTTGTAGACAGTAACAAGGTCAGAGAGTCTTTCAACTCATTTGAACCATATAAAAGCTCAGGACCTGACGAGCTTAAGCCAATTGTACTACAACAACTCGGAGACCACCTAATCAATTACATCTCGGAACTTTACAAAATCATTCTAAGCACTGGTTATACACCCAAAATTTGGCAAGAAATGAAAGTTATATTCCTGCCAAAACCGGGCAAAGATGACTATAGCTCAGCAAAGTCATTTAGACCTATCACACTCTCGAACTACATCCTTAAAGGACTCGAAAGAATTGTACAATGGAAAGTAGAAGAAATTATCCCTAGACTTCATTCGCAACATGCTTACACAAAGGGCCTATCGACAGAAACAGCTTTGTCACAAGCAGTTGACTTAATCGAAAAATCAATATATCAAAAACAGTGCACACTTGCAGTCAGTTTTGATTGCACTGGTGCCTTTGATTACATACAATTTCACTCAGCAAATACAGCAATGACAAAACTTGGAATACCACAATGTATCGCATCTTGGTACATGGAACTTCTAAATACAAGAACAGTAACCGCTGAATTAAAAGGTGAAAAGTTCAGTGTTCAACCAACGCGTGGCAGTCCTCAAGGGGGAGTTTTGTCTCCAGTGGTATGGAACATGATCATGGATACCCTTTTGACTGAGTTCAAAGAGGATGCGGTTCAAGTTATAGGTTATGCAGATGATATCCTTTTACTAATTAGTGGTAAGCATCCAAGTACTCTTGTCAATAGAATGCAAGATGCAATTGATATAGTTTTAAAATGGGGAGCAACAAACGGCCTGACCTTTAATCCATCAAAGTCAAGAGCTATTGTCTTCTCAAAAGCATATAAATTAAGATCTAAATACTTTCCGCAGTTATATATCGCTGGAATGGGTATGGAGTATGAAGCACAAATGAAGTATCTGGGTGTTATTTTTGATCAAGGACTAACTTGGACCGAACACCTCAAAGCAAAAGCTGCAAAGTGTTCCCGCATATGGAATATGGCAAAGGCAGTAATAGGGCAAAAATGGGGACTAACCTCTGATAAAATCCTGTGGCTCTATGAAGCTATGATACGACCTATCATCACATATGGGTGTCTTATATGGGGGCACTCCATTACTGCGAAGAAAGATGGAATCAGGAAATTAAAAAGCATTCAGAGAAAAGTACTTCTGGGTATGACTCAAACTCTTCGCTCAACACCGACATCAGGATTAGAGGCAGTGCTAGGGATAACTCCTCTCGACCTCTATATAAAAGAACATGCAACAAAGTCAAGATGGAGAACAAAATTTACTCTCCGTGATACATGGGATGGAGTGGGCAATCTCCCAAGGCGACGAGGACATCGTTTTCTTAGTGATAAGATACTGGACAAACTAAAACTGAATCAAGTCAATGACTATATCACTGGTTGTCGCATATGGGTTGACAACTGCAACGTTGAACACCCAGATACAATTATATACACCGATGGATCTAAAGATGAGCAGGGATGCACAGGAGCGGGATGGACTATCACTCGTGGTGATGTGTCTATTCATCAATCCTCTGTATCATTGAATAACGAAGCATCAGTCTTCCAAGCGGAGGTCACTGCAATCACTCAGTCGGTGATAGCTCTACTAAACCAAGATAAACCATCAAAAAACGTGATAATTCGATCGGATTCTCAATCAGCAATTGCTGCTATTCTGAATCCTCTCACAAAGAGTGAAACTGTAAAAAAGTGTAAAGAAACACTAAACATTGGTAAATGTGACATTAATATAAAACTTGATTGGTGTAGAGGTCATTCAAACATTACAGGAAATGAATATGCTGACTACCTAGCAAAAAAAGGTATCGAAAGTGAGAGCCGTTTGAGTGTTGGAGCACCTCCTAGCTACATAAAGAAGGTGATACATGAATTCTTTTTTTATGAGTGGTGTAGTAGATACAAAGATGATCAACTAATGAAGCACACACATCGCATGTTAAAAAAACCAAAATCCAAGACTACTCAACTATCGCGCCAAAACATGAGTCTTCTTGTTCAAGCTTATACAGGCCACGGACCATTTTTGGCTCATCTAAGTAAATGGAAAAATATTGACGGAATCTGCAATATCTGTATGGAAGAGCCACAAAGCGCAGACCACTTAATCAACAGATGCCCATCACTCTCTTATGAGAGACATCAATTCATGCAAGAAGAGGATGAAGACCTACGTATCCTTAAATTTATGAAATGCTCAAAAATGGAAAAATAATTAGTGATAACTTTAATATTGTATAATACTTTAGATCAACTCCTGCTGTAGTAACACATATACCCCTCTGTGTGGTCGTGTTCATTTGCTTTATATATGTGTGTATTGTTTTATATCTTTGTTCTATATTGTAATGCATATGTGTATAATGTGAAACAGCAATAAATTCTTTTCAACAAAAAAAAAAAATCAAACAAGTTTTTCGTAAGTGTTTATCTGTTTTTATTTATTAGATTAAAAAATTCTACATAAGCATCAAATACTATAAAAACGCAAATAAACATATATGGCTATAATTGCTATTTTTTAATTGGTGCTATTGAACAACTCTTAATCTTATATTTTATTTCCAGTTTAAAAAAGGTATATTGAAATGTGGAAAAATGTGGACAATGATAAAGTATTATTATAGTTTTAAGAACATCAATACACGTATAATTATGATGCAGTTGTAGATGTAATGAAGTAGACGAAACTCTCAACCATCCCATCTTTAAATGGTCGGTAACAATGGCTCCTTGAGGGAAAGTTTTAAGAAAAAAAGTTATCTTAGGAAGTATTTATTTTCAAAATGTATTAATACTTATGTTTCTTTTAAAAAATCGTAGTTCCTAGATAGTTCACTAACGGCTGATACCGTATTAAGTCCCACTGAATGAGTCCAATAATGGAGCTTAACAAACAAACATATTTTAACTAATTTTAATTCTTGTCATTAAAAAAATCCTGTTGATTATTTTAATTTTCAATAAAATATATTCATTAAAGACCTTAGAATCCATAAAAATAGACTGATATATATATCTATACTTATACAGACCTGTTCAAGCCAAAGAAACATGCTTGAACATTGTTTATGATTAGTTATGGTTGCAGTTTCGATCTAACTTTCCATTATAATTATGAAATAAAAAATGTTTTCAGATTTAAAAAGTACTTTAGTTATTCTGATATTATTTGTATATAATAACTATTTAACTGATATAAAGTAAAATATACATTTTTGTTTTGCTCATAATGATTATAGATCTTTGACTTTCTGAACTGTCCTCATTTTGATGAACCAACTGTACTTACGTCCGGTGGTTAAATAAGGGATCTCCAATCCTTAAAGTTACTAGGACATTAGTTCATTGAGTAAATATTCCCAAACTCTTTGTTATGACGTAGAGATGCATCCTTCAAATAATGAAACACATTGCATCCTATCATACATTTTAAGATGTAAGTGAGAGGGAAATTTTAAACAAATGCATGAGTTGCTCAATTTTGTACTCATGCCAATAACATTATTCAATCTTACAATAAAGTGTTGATCCATGAGCTATTTAAAAAAGTGAAAAGCTGCTTTTGTTTACATATATTCAAAAGTATTTGTAAACATTAAATAACTTTCGCACCATGTTTAATTGCCAAGTATTCATAATATTTACTCAAAACTAAATGTATTCTAATTTTAAAAAGTATTGAGAGATTGAAAGTAATCAGATTCATGTTTCCAATTTTTCCCATCTGATTATAATTTAATGTCATTAACATAAAATAAAAATATATGCATTAACGAATAATTTATATGATTGTTAAATGGGCTCGTATATAAATTAATTTTTACTATTAAACATACTATATAATGCCTACAAAATATTATTAAAATTAAACTTCGATAAAGTTATCCTCTTGTCTATATGAAAAAGTATACGAGACACTGTATAAATACATAATGCAAGTCGTATATCTATATATATATATATATATATATATATATATATATATATATATATATAGATTACACGAGTTGGCTTCAATGATCCCGAAGGCGTTTTGCCCATTCACATATGAAAGCGAATCATAATCTCAGGGGATATGGGTTTCCGCAATTAATTGTGAGCTCTGCGATGCAATCAACTAAAATACTTTTCTCATGGAGGACATCTAAATTATGGAACGTGACGTCAAATGTCATGAAAATTATCAACTGTCAATTTTTATATAAAATTGGCTTTTACTTTTACCGTCCATCCATCCTATTGTTATCTCTTTAGATTATTTACATATTCGTCATCTTATAATAAAATCAAATTTAAATTTTATTTTCATTTCCTTTTGATATGGTTTATGTTATGTCAATAGTTAACTTATAAACGTGGTCAAATATAGAGGTGGTTTAGTATTTTCATTAGATACAGTCCATTAAGACCCTGCATTTTAAAGGGAATGAGTTCAATAAGAACTACTCAAGTGAAGTACTCTACAGCTCTCGTTTTAGTCCGATCTTAGTTTAATTTAATTGTCTGAGAGCCTTCTTGCTCTTTCATGGGATGGCCTCGATGACCCAGAAAAAGGACTCTGTGATACCCACCATATTGCTTTGCTCCTCTTCAGAAGAGACTGAGGGAGAACAATAGTTTTGTGAAGAGTCACTCAGGCCAACTTGAGATAACATATTGCTAGACATGGAAAAGCGTGGGATATTTTGGGCGTGTGAAAGGGAGAATGTAGGAATGGTACAATTGAGTTCAGGCTCTTGTTATCACTATTCTCCTTCCTCAGAACAGAAGCAAAAACAGAGATTCAAGTATAAAATAAATGGTTTACTGTAATTTCATCGCGCGTAAATTCGTGACGGACCTTTTTATAGCCGTTTTTTTGTTGCGGTAAATACATCGCTTGCTCTTTTATAGTCAGTCAATTTTGTCGTTCTTATTTTTGTCACGGGTATTTCTGTCGCAAAGCTTTTTTGTAGTGAAGTATTTTTTTCGTTCGTCTTTTTCTCGTCGGTATTTTTGTCACGTAGCTTTTTTTGTAGTGAAGCATTTTCAGCGCGATTTTTTTTTTTACTTTGTAGACCTAATCTCGTTCGTTTAGTTTTAGTTTACCATGGGGTTTAAATCATAGCGATACAAAGATATTTTTGTGTCCAATAAAAAAAAAAAAGTAATTTTTACTAAGTATAGACAAAATCTGTCTCTATGATCAGCTTACGATGACGTAGTACAATTACTTTTCTTATATTGGACACAAAAATGCAGCTGAACGAGTTTCTTTGCTATTGAAGGGAATAAGCCCTCTACATCTTTATGTTTTAAATCTACTGCTGACACTTTTTAGGGAGAAAAGGACACGCAGCCTAAGAGTTTTGCGCACCAAAGCCTTGGTTGTTCCGCCGGGTGTACTTCGGGATTGTAATCGACCACTGACTCTTATTTAGGTGGAAAATACCCGGCTTAGTGTCTGAAAAACTCTTGAGCTGGGTGTTTTTTACAAACCAGAAGGGTCTGCAGTAGATTTTGAACCCATATAGCACCCAGCTGAGGCCAGTGCAATCCTTTAAATTAGGGCATATATTTTTTAGGCCGGGTTTTCCCCCTTAAGAAGAGTCGGCGGTGGATTTTAAACCCATGGGACACCCGGTTAAAGTAAGCGCATACTCTTAGATTAAGGTCTACGAAAGTATTAGGCCGAGTGTTTTTCAACTTAATAAGAGTCGGCGGTCGATTACAATCCCATAGTACTCGCGGCGGAACAACCAAGGCTTAGGTGTGCTGCTTGTCTTTTCTCCCTAAAGAGTGTAAGCGGTAGATTTAAACCCCATGGTACACCGACTACGCGAAGGAGATTAGGTCTACAAAGTAATAAAAAAACAATCGCACGGAAAACGCTTCGCAACAAAAAAGCTACGCAACAAAAATACCGAAGAGAAAAGACGAACGACGAAATACTTCACTACAAAAAGCTTTACGACAAAAATATCCATGACAAAAGAAGAACGACAAAATTGACTGACCATAAAAGAGTAAGCGATGTTTTTACCCGTGACTAAGAAACGGCTATAAAAAGGTCCACGACGAATTTACGCGCGATTAAATTACTGGACACCAAAATAAATACCTTCCGTTCCGGCCGACTTGGTCTACTTCATAAATGAAATAAATATTCCTCAAAAGAGGAAAGAGAATAATGATAAAAAGAGCCTGAACTCAATTGTACCATTCAAACATTCTCCCTTTCACACGCCCAAAATATCCCTCGCTTTTCCATGTCTACATATTGCACACTCAACAATAGTTACATATTTTTTCATTATTACCTCCGCCGAAGGAGGTATTGTTTTCACTGGCGTTTGTTGGTTTGTTAGTTTGTTGGTTGTCAGCAGAATAACTCAAAAAGTACTGAACGGATTTGGATGAAATTTTGTAGAGTTGTTGGAAGTGCCAAAAGGAAGAAGTGATAAAATTTTGGCGTCTCTGAGTGCAGAATTAAGGCGCCAAATGAGCTAAATACTACTAAATTTTCAAGTTATCCTACTCTGCCAATAGATGTCGCTTTGCTGTGAAATTGGGTGCCGGGAGCGTCTTCCTCTCGGAATTCCGTCTAGGGGAACCCTCCCCGTCTCTCTACGCCTCCCCAGTCGTGAAAAATCCGCCTCGAAGGCTCATGACGGCGGAGGTTGCACTCTCTGAGTGTATATATGCCTCTAGTTTTGTTTGTTTTCGTTTTCTATGTCAGACGGATGACCTGTTTATCGCCAGATATGATGACGCCAGATGCCCCCCCTCCCCCCCTAGAGTGGAGGAGTTGTTAATTTAATCAATAATATTAGATAAATTTGAAATTGTAAATGATATTGATCGAGGTTCATGAGAAAAGGCATGTTCAACTATCAATGTTGAGGGCGCAGGTTCGAAGCCCGAGAGGGGAAGGTCATTTTTGGTCTACTTCAATGATACGATCCAGGTTTGATAGACTAATTTTAATGTATAATGTTTATTGTATCCTGTCGGATGCGATTTTAAGAACCATATAAGCAAAAAAGACAATTTATGTGATTTAGCTTGATATCCTAAACACCGTATCGGCATTCACACCCCAACAACTCCGAGTGAATTGCTACCTAGTTCAATTTAATCAAAAGGGAGTGCCATAACCATGTATGTTAAGGCGTGTTCAACTCTCATTGTTGGAGGTGCAGGTTCGAATCCCGAGAGGGGATGGCCATTTTTGGTCTACCTCATTGAAAAGATCCTAGGTTCGAGTGACTAATTTAGACACTAGTATTTTATTATATCCTGTCGAATAATGCAATTCTATCAAAATAAATAGGCCAAAAAATCAACACTTTCTTATTATTTCTTTTGATTCAACCAATGTCATTCCAAGAAGCTGAGAAGGCAAAACAACTTGCACTCCAATTACTTCCCTACTAAGACAATTAATTTCCATACACATATATAATAAAACATAGATATATGATTCATGTAAGCAATAATGCAACACTGTTATGATGAAAATCTGCCTATTTATATTTTTTATATGAGCAACGTTGTGCACCACGGAATCCAAATGTGAAATGAAAAATTAATCGTAAAATAAACAGCATTGCATGCCATAAAAACAGTGTATGTAATATTAATCTAAAATGTTCGTTTAGAAATATTTAACACCCTTCGCTTAGTTTGAGGGAAATATTATCAAATCAATCATTTATCTTTATTACTCCGAAGTAAGAAAAAAAAATACGAATCTTTTATCGAACTTCAATATTTTATGTATGTTCTACAGTTTACTAAAGCACCACTTTATTGAATTATGTTATAATTGGATTTAAAAAAACAATACATCATTCCAAAAAAATATATGGCATAAAAATAAATAATTTTATCTCCTATGTCTTCAGGTTATAATTAAGACTTGTATGTTTTTTATCCATGAGAAGAAATCTAATAACCCCATGGGTATGTTATCCCAGAACGCGACAGAGCGACGAGCGTCGTAATTCGCAGAGGCCTGAGTGAGGTCCAGAGGTATAAAAATCACAAATAAAGGGACACGAATATATAAGAAGAACTTATTTTTATATGTAGAAGTCTCCAGGAGATCTTGACTTTGAGGAGGACAGTAAAAGACTGTTTGTTTTCCTCTAAATGGAAGGACAAACGAAAGTACGACCCGCACACATGAGCTAGCCGGTCAAACTTGTTTATTCCTTCCTGAATATAATAACAATAATACAATAATCGTGCCTTAGAGTAGTAGAGTCTGGACGAAAGACTGAGTCATAACATAAGCTGACAAAAACCCATGAACAAACAAATTTCATATCATAAATTAATAGGTGTTTGGATTTAATAGCAAATTTAATGTTATTTGTATAAACTAAACGGGATATATTTTAATATAAAAAGATGGTCATTGAGTTGAATTTGCTATGAATTGCAATTTTTTTATGATTTTGCCACTATTTTGAGCAGAAATAGGATTTATATGTTGAATAACAATATTATTGCATTACTAATTTTATTGTAATGTGGAAGCCCTTCATGGATCACGAAACCTTTTTGTTTTTTATATTTATATCTCTAAGATCAGTCATCAAAATAGGTTTCTCTTAAAACTTTACCCAAAATAAGAGCAACCAAATGATCTTTCCGGAGTAAAAAAAACCCTGGAAATCCCACATACTGCCGTCGGAGAAAACTTATGTCTAAAGGCAGTCCTATCGTACATCGCACAATTCAAAAGTAGAATGAGGCTACTGCCAATATTCTCATTCTACCCTTGAAACTGATTGGACTCCAGAACCATCATTTGTTGCTCTTATTCTGGGTAAAGTAATACGAAAAACCTATTTTGATGACTGATCCTAGAGATATAAAACCAAAAGGTTTCGTGATTGATGAAGGGCTTCCCACATTACGTATAAAATTAGAAATGCAATAATTGTTATTCAACATATAAATCCTATTTGTGCTCAAATAGTGGCAAAATCATAAAAATAATGCGATTCATAGCAAATTCAACTCAATAGCCATCTTTTTACATTAAAATATATCCCGTTAATTTATACAATAACATTAAATTTGCTATTAAATCCAAACACTATTAATTTATGATATGAAATTTGTTTGTTATGGTTTTTTGCAAGGAGAATATAAATAAGGTGAGGCAATGGGAATCGACGTAGGCAATTGCAGGGCGACAGTGACTATTTTGTTGTGATGTCACAGGTGCTACGCTCGATTTATAGTTAAGTTTGTATTAGAAAGAGAAAATGTCATATTCTCGAGGAAGTTATCGTGTTTGTGCCACCCCCTCTTGCTCTAATCCTCGAGATGTACAATATTTTGTTCTTCTGACGAAGGATATCGATATGCAACGTCTGTGGATTGCATGATGCAGAAAATCTGACAGGATTGGCCTAAAGAATGCGAAGATCCGCTATCGTCATTTTACTCCGGATGACTTCCAAAGGAATATTCAGGCTGAGCTTCTAGCATATTTGCTTGGAAGAAGCTTAAGTCTTAAGCTGTTCCTTCACTCTTCATCCTGGATCATCCCCTCAAGTGTGTCCAAGTCCATCAGACAGGTCCGTCAAGAAACCCGTGAACGAAAAAAAATGTGAGTTGACTATTGAGGAGGAATGAGGAACGAAAATGAAGCTGTCCTACTACAAAGTTAAGTGCCTCAAATTTGGCTCATAAAACTTTAAGGAAACTTTAATTAAACCTCATTGGAAAAAATTACACAGCGATTCAAACAAGAAAGTTCTTGAATCCTTCGACAAAGTTCAATTGTGGCCACTCAAAAGAAGATGTAACTACCGCCTTCATCCTACGGAGTATATGTACCCGGGCCTTTGAGTACTTGCGCTCACGGAAACTCCTTCCTCTGCCTAGTCGGCAAACACAGGAAAAATTCCAATGACTATTCCAAGGAAGGGTATCTCCTATATCACTGGATACTTAGCCAGGAAGTTGAAGGATCTCCACCAAAGTTGAGAAACAGACGAGTAACATTGAAGGATTTGAAGAAACTCAAAGTCCTTGGATTGAATTATTACCGTCCCTTCACCCGATTTTTGAAGTTTGCCACCTTTTAGAAAATTATTTCAATTTTTTTCATAACAGCCATCAAGACGCAATCGATAAAGACCCATGTTTTTAAAAGATTTTTAAAGCCACTTATCAATTTATATCTAAATTGGTCAAATAAACTATTATTGCTTTTGTAAAAAAAATTGACGGATTTGAGTCAATTTTCGTATATTGACTTCAACTAAAAAATGCTAGTGAAAACCTAAACACATAGGTCAGATAACTAATTAGCGTATTTATATTCATATGTTCCCCCTTTTTTGTATGTACATATGTATAATTCTATTATTGTGATGTATTAATTCTACAAATAAATTAAATATTGATTGAAAAAATTATTTTTATTGTTTGAAATTATTATTTGCCAATTACTTAAAATAATGAATACTAATGATAAATCATTTACATAACAATTGTTTTATCATTAGAACAATATTTTAATGAAATATTTTCTATGAGATACAAAGTTAAGAATAATTATCTATATCATAGAACTAATAAATAATGTTTTTTATTGTAGCATTTTTGACGTCACAAATATTCTCTTTGAACAAGAGCATAAGTCAGAGATCTCCTCTTTGACTCACCTTATTTATATTCTCCTTGGTTTTTGTCAGCTTATGTAATGACTCATCAGTCTTTTCGTCCAGACTCTACTACTTTAAGGCACTGACAATAATAATAACAACAGGGGGAGCCGTGGGATGGATCCTCATCAGGCCGCCACAACCCCTTAGTTAAATTAAATAAAAATATTGTTACCCCACTTTGTTTCCTCCTTTTGGTTGTAAGCTTAAGTGTTATAAATAAATAAGTCATTTGGCTAGTTATAAGTTTTTGATTTTTTTAAATTAGGAAAATAATTAATTTATTGAAAATATTTTTTTTTAACATTATTATTTAAAAAAAAGATACAATTTTTGTCGTTATCATTTATCAAAAATAGCCATTTATTCCTGAGATCACTCACTCCTCTAGTCCACATTTTAAGAGTTTAAATTTTTCAAACAGTTTACATTAATAAAAAGCTTTGTACTATGAAAATACAGACAATATTTTCATTATAATATTGAAGCTTGATTACACTATGTAACAAAATGAAGGTCTTTGTTGGCCTTGGCTAATTTGAGTCCCATTTTTTACGTAGATTCCAAAAATGCCACTTAAAATTTTGTCCGAAAAAAGGTTTGGCCTTTATGACCTTTTTTGAAATTTACAATTTCATCATTTCTAATGGTTCAGGCTCAGTTTTCTTCGTGGAAAGTAAGAATAACCACAAATGTCAGTAGTATTTATTTTTCTACTATATCTGTACATTTCAAATCCGTTTTTATAATTTATATATCTTTCGTACTAATAGAAAAAATCGCCTATATATTTCAAAAAGTTGACCATATTTTAGTGTTCTATTTAAGCGGTGATATATTTTTGTTTCGAGTCTATTGACTATAATCAATATTTAATATATTTTTGGTATATGTCAATGCATTTCAGAACAGTTTTATAATTTCGATATATGGCATGAAAGTAAAGAAAAGATCAATTTAGTAGACGAAGTATTGATCATATTAAGTAAATACTTTTAGATGATTATTGAGGTGCATTTAATATTATTGTGATTTGTTACGAAGAAAAAAATAGGTCTGCCTTTTTATTTACATATAATTATTTACAAGTGTCAAAAATAACTTTATTTTTTAGCGAGTTACTGTGATTTGGAAAATTGCATTCAATATTGTTATCAAATTATTAAGGAACTTGTAAATAAAAGGCAAACCTGTTGGGTTTTTTCGTAACAAATCACAATAATATTAAATTAAACCTCAATAATCACCAGTAGAAAAATAAATACTACTGACATTTGTGATTATTCTTACTTTCCACGAAGATAACTGGGCCTGAACCATTAGAAATGATGAAAATTGTAAATTCACAAATATCCTTATCCCGGACACAAAAGCAAAATTAGAAATGATTAAAAGTATTTTTTTCATGTTTGCTGAACATAGGCAAATAGAAAATAACAGTTTCAACTCAAGGACAAAACTTTGTTACACGGTGTAATCAATGAAAAATAAAGTTTCTTTCACAAAGGATCTATGGTAATAGAGTAGCATATAGTTTTCAAAATGAAAAAGCGATAGAAGGGTTCATTATCAATATATGTTTCTGAAGCATATTGATAGATATGGAAGGTTGGTACGTGTACAAATAAAATTATATGTTGTCTACTTTATTACCCGGGAGCATATCTTCATACATACGAGGGGAAAAATACAAATTGACTTCTTATATTATAAAGTGCTTATTGTATGTGTTGTCTTATGAATAAAAATTCTTTGTAGGTACAGAGATATAATATAAAAAGACATTCCCCAGGAGGTCTTCGGGCGTTTCACTAAATATCCATTATGCTACTTTATGTAACCCCCTTGTATTAAACCTTTAAAGTTACCTTCTTTATAAATACATGTATCAAAAATTTATATTCTTATATGAAGCTTTCACTTTGAATATTCATTGCACAAATTTATAAAAAAATACGTGTTTTAAGTATTATAAAGACACTTTACATTATATTTTATTGGAAATTAGACTTTTAGTGGAATATAAAATTCAAGTCTAACTGGCTTAGGAATCGCATGATTATATGTAGTTTCTAACTTTCTAGTGATATGACCATTGAAAAGTTTTTATATCCACCACTGTGGATCTCGTGATATTTGCTTAATGTAATACCGATAATTATGATTTGAATTTCAGAAGCAACTCAGTGTTGAAGACTTATTTGTCGGATAAGAGGTCATACATCTTTTAACTATAAATACATGTGCATACAAATGTCGATATATCCGGTAAAAAAATGTTTGAGAGACAAGTCTTTTGGATAATTGACAGTAGTTTTTTACGTCTTGTAGGGACTTAAAATTATGGACTCAAATCTGAGTCATTGTTTTTTGTACACAACGGTACTACTATACTTCAATTTACAGCCATCTTGTAAAGAAATTACACAATTATTTAGTTTACATATTAAATATTACATTATTTAGAATGGATTCGATGTCGAAGGGAAGTACTGTTTTAGAGCTTCTAAATTTATATAGCATGAACTGCAATCTAGAGGTGACCAGGTTTATTTCTTCCTGATGTGGGCCTAAAAACATATAAACGAAATCTTTCGTCTTCAAGCAAACAGCGCATCGGTCAAAGAAAAAAATTATATTAGTCTGTATAACATTTCACCAATTACGCTACACTCGACTAGAAAATGTTTTGACGTCTCTAAAGACGTCTTGCAGACATTGTTTTTTTGTTATTAAAAAGTGATTATTTTTTCTGTTTTTAATGTTCTTTTATCCAATAAACTTACTTTTACCAAAGATATTTTTTACATGAACGATATGTATTTTATAAACATAAAAAGACCACAGCTGGGATTCGTTAGAAAAATCTACCGCCGGTTCGGTATTCTGTATATACCATCTACCGTTCGGTATCGGTATTCAGTAGATTTTATTTGTTCTACAATATCGATCGATATTTGTTACGATAGATAAGAAAGAGAGATAAATTTATTTATGTATCTACTCGTGACTTCTTCTATGCATTTCATATCAGACAATTTATAGCAAAGAACAATTCAGTACATAGTTTGTTATAGCTTATTAGAGATTATTTGAAATTTAATACATTTTAATCTTATATAAAATGTGTATGATTTTGTAGGAAATGGAAGGCTATATAATTTTTTTTTTTAATAACTTTATTTCTCAATTATAGCTTTAGAATCTTGTCATGTTATATACATATATCAAGTTAGGGAGAACAAACACTGGTAAATGAACGTAATAGACTTAATGTACATGAACATAAATAAAGAACAACAACCAAACATGGCGTGCTTCAGGGGCTATGTTTCACGATAAAATTTAATATTGGGGTAAAACTTTCTGGGAGAGGATTTTTTGCACATCTAAATTTATATAGAATAAACTGCAATTTGCAGTAAAATAATTTATTTCATTTTCGTGGGGGCCTATATAAAAATAAACAAACTGTTTTGACCTTAAGGATAAATCAAAAAGAGTAAAAAATAAATGTTTTATTTGGTATAAAATTTGATCTATGGTTGGGCACTCGAATAAAAATGTTTTGATGTTTCTAAAGAATGCTTACAGAAAAAGCACATCCTTTCTTCTTGCGTTTTTCCATGCACACTGCCCAAAGACAGCGTGTTTGTGATAATTCTATATTTCAGCCAGAATAGCGTATGATTTAAGTCACTTGTGTTAAGATGTCTAATCACCGTCTCCGCTGGTGAAGGAATGTTGTATAAATCCTTTCGTATCTCTATTTGCTTTAAATACTGCTTGTCCTGCCTTTTTTAAGTAAACCCATTCTCAGGGTCCTATTCTTCATCCCTCCCAGGAAGCCATAAAAACTATTTCTCGGACCAAATTCTCTCTTCCTAAAACTTATCGTATTTAAAATTCTCTCTCTTTCTAAACCTCACTAAGTGTAAAATTATTTCCTTTATTAAAAATTTCCCCAGAAAGGATATATTCCTTCTTATAGATGTATCAGCAATGCAAACTAGTCGATCATTCCCCTGAACTGGCTCTTGCCATTTCATTTTTTCTAATATTAAATGGGATATCTCTCTGTTGCCATCTTTGTTTTCCAGCCAGAAGAAACTAATCTCTTTGGACCTCTCAAGGACGTCAAGGGGACCTTTCCTTTTTCATCTTCGATATCTCTACCTTTAAAATACGGTAAATCTTGGACATGGCATCAATTTTTGTGCATAAATCATTTGACAGGGGTGTTGCTTTAAGATGTGAGTTACTTGGGTAAAATAAGGGAATTCCAAATTTGATCCTCGAGGCAACATTTTTCTTTAAAAAGGATGCATACTTTGCTATTGCCCTACTGGTTATTTGTTCAATTGTTCTCAAGTTTTTTTGTACCCAAGTCCCTCCAGGGAAATAAAGGTTCCTAAGATTTTCATAAATTGAGCTGGCTTTATATCTTGTAAATTAAAATTATATCAAAGTTTGCTAAGATGTTTGACTTATTAAAATTAATAAAAAGGCCCGAAGCTTCACTATTTTTGCTAAAATACGAAGAGTTTCTTTAAACGAGCATTCTATTTTATTTTGTGTCCCTGACAGAAGAATTGTTATGTCATCAGCAAAAGCTTCTAGCTTTATCTCCATTTGCCCTACTTTTACACCCTTTATATCTTGACATGAGTAAATATTCTCTATTAGGGGGTTTAAGGCAAAGACAAATAATAATGGGGAAATAGGGTCGCCTTGGCGGCATCCCCTACTCACGCAAAACGGTTGTTTGTTTCTCCATAGTAGGTTGTTATATCACATAAGGTGATGGCTATATTTCTCAGAAAGACGTCCCCAAAACCATGCGCTTTTAAGCAATTTAAAATCCAAAGATGAGAAATGCTATCGAAAGCTTTCCTAAAATCGATGCCCATCACCGCCAAGCAATCATTTTCCCTCCCAGACTCTGCAATAGTGTCAGTAATGCCCCTGCACACATCCTCCATTGCTCTACCTGGTATAAAACCTTTTTGCGAAAAATGTAGCAACTTCGGCGCGACTCTTTTCAGTCTTTCAGCCAGGATCCCCGTGTAGATTTTGAAGGATGAATTTAACATGGTTAATGGACGGTAATTTTCGATGTTCCTTGGGTCTTTATCGGCTTTTGGAATTATAATGAGCTTGCCTGTAGAAATGTGTTTTTCAAAAAGTCCTTTTTGGTTTGCTTCTGCGAAAACTCTTTCCAGTAGAGGGGACAACAAATTACAATATTTTTTATAAAATTCCATGGGGAATCCATCAGGACCGGGGGATTGTTTGTTTTTTTGAATTTTTTTATATAGTTACTAATTTCCAAAATAGAAATTTTATTTTCTAAATTTTTTATTTCGTTTTCTTCTAATTTTGTTACCTCAATTTTCTGGTCATAACCTACTTTTGAAATAAAATCTGCCGAGTTAAAAAGGCATTTAAGGCAGCGCTTGGTTGAAATTTTATTGCAGTCCTTACAATTAAAGAGATCTTGAAAATATTGCGTGATAAGACTGTATTTTTAGAAGGGTCGGATACAATATCATTTCTTTTTATTTATTAAAACTTTAATATCCTTTTTGTTTTTAAAACTTGCTTCTGCAATTTTTATCTTTTTTAATAGGATTTGTTCTTTCGGGACATTTTTGCAGCCAGACCTAATCAAGTGACCCTGCGAGAATGTATCGATAATATTATCTAATATTTCATTTTCAACCACCCCGTTTCTTCCGTTGGTTTTGCCCTTAACCAATTCTTCAAACTTCCTTTTTCTTTCTGCGCTTAATTTAGTTCCTAATTTTATGTACTCATTTCTTGCAAGGTCTAGGATAAGTTTAAGAGCGAAAGACGGATATTTTATTTTTGAATGTTAAGATCCGATAAAAAACACCTTCCATCATGTTTTGAATTTTGCAATGGGTATTGGTGTCGTCTAAAAGTGTTGTATTAAGATGCCAATGTTGTTTACTTGATGTCTTTTAACTGGCATATTGAAGGTAGCCAGTAAGGGAGAGTGATCAGATTGAACGTCTTCGATTGGTTTACAGTCTACAGTCCTAGATATTAATCCTGTACTAGCAAAAATGTAATCTAATCTAGCACTTTTAAAAGCGCCAGAACTATTTTTGATAAAAAAGGTGTGGTCTGGTGATGCAGTTAGCCTATTGGCCACATCTCCAAGGCCTCTTTTTTCCAGTATATCTTTGAAAACTTTGGTGGCCCTTTGGTTATTTTCTTTCTTGTATCCAAATGTGTCTCTGCACTGATCTAAAACTAAGTTAAAATCTCCCAATAAAATTATTTCATTGTTATCTTTATTTGGCAAGGATAAAAATTGTGAGTCAATTTCTTCATAAAATTGAGGATTGTCATCATTGGGACCATATACTGATACTATTCGTATCAAACATTTGTTAAAATTACATTCTAAAATGGCATAGTTTCCGTTCAAATCTTTAGATATTAGTTGTGGTTTAGTTTTCTCTTAACTGCTACTAAAATGCCTCTCGAGGGGTGGTTGACTTTTTTTTCTTGCTGGAACTAAAAAAAATCGTAATCGTTTGGAACGGGACATTCCAAGCCAATACCCACATACGTGTATCGCAAATAGAGAGTACGTCAGGATTGTGCATCAAAAGGCCATCAATGGTTTCTTCTTTTTGTTAAATTCGAAATAGAATTTACATTTGCAGTTATAATTTTTAAACGAGTAGTCAGTTTAAGGGAAAAAGTAAGGGGAGGGGATACAAAACAAAATGACTGCATAAAACAAAACAAATAATAAGCACAATACGATAAAACAATAAAAAACATTGTTCATACGACCTTGTACGGACTGTTCTCCTGATCTTTTCCCGGTCGAGTCCTGATGTTTTGACGTCTCTAAAGACGTCTTGCAGACATTGTTTTTTTGTTATTAAAAAGTGATTATTTTTTTCTGTTTTTAATGTTCTTTTATCCAATAAACTTACTTTTACCAAAGATTTTTTTACATGAACGATATGTATTTTATTAAACATAAAAGACCACAGCTGGGATTCGTTAGAAAAATCTACCGCCGGTTCGGTATTCTGTATATACCATCTACCGTTCGGTATCGGTATTCAGTAGATTTATTTTGTTTCTACAATATCGATCGATATTTGTTACGATAGATAAGAAAGAGAGATAAATTTATTTATGTATCTACTCTGTGACTTCTTCATATGCATTTCATATCAGACAATTTATAGCAAAGAACAATTCATACATAGTTTGTTATAGCTTAGTAGAGATATTTGAAATTTAATACATTTTAATCTTATATAAAATGTGTATGATTTTGTAGGAAATGGAAGGCTATATATTTTTTTACTGTCTCTTATTGCCCGATATTCAATGCGCTTTTAGGTACTATAGTATACAATGCATAGCATGTGATTATATTGAATGTATATTTATGTATCTGCTAGATAATACTATAAGTTGTCCATTGGAGCTACGTCTTTGTTTATTTATTTTGTAAAGTTCAAGTCCTTCACTTTTACCTTAATACTTAGAACAAATATCGTACCGAATACCGATTTACATTCGGTAATCGCAGCTCTGAGAAGACAAATACTTAGTAATAAGTTTTATTTAAAATATGAGGAATTATAAAATAGAAAAATGCTGTTTACCCAAGCACAATAGACAAATGGAAAATGGTACGTTCAGAAATATTTTTTTGTTGTGACTTATTGTCTTCACCCTATTTATAAGAAAAAGATGACGTAATATGTTAGGGACTTTAACTAAAAAAATAGATAAGAATCTACAATCGCAGAAAAGTGCCAATAATATATTCCAATCAATAAATTTACTAGAAAATAAATATAAAAGATATATTTTACAATTAAATCATACATTACGTATTGGTTATGGGCCTTAACCAGAATTATTAAGGAGTTTTTGGAAAATAATAATTTATTTTACCACGAAAACAATAAATAATCTAATTTATATTTCATATTGACTTGGTTGAAACAAAAGTTTAAGGCCACTAGGAAAATTACCCACAGGAAAATTACCTGTAGTAAAATTGCTAGTAGGAAAATTAACCACAGATAAATTTCCCGCAATTCACTATATAAAATACACCAGGTTTCATTTAACATTAAAAGATCTTCCAGCATTTGGGTTCCAATCCAGTCAATAATTTTTAACTTAAGTATGCAATGATTTTTATTAAAGATTCCGCTTATCCTATTTATGATATATTGAGGTTCAACCCCCATCATCCGTGAGCCCTAGGGGTTCGACGGACACGGCAATGACAAATTGGGGTTCCAAGCGCCAGCTTTGGACCTTGGGTTCCGCCGATCACAGCTATGACATATTGGGGTTCCAACCCCTCAAGTCCCGCCTGTCACAGCTATGATATATTGGGGCTCCCAACCACTGCCCTGGGTCCTTAGGGAGGTTTGGAACCCCAATATGTTAAAGTTGTGACAGATAGAACCCTAGGGCCCATGGGCAATGGGTTGGAACCCCAATATATCATAGCTTTGACCAGTGGACCATGAGGACCATTGTGCAGTGTATTTGAACCCCAATATATCATAGATTTAACCGGCAGATCCCAGGCTCCTTGGAAAGAGGTCTTGGAACGCCAATATATTATAACAGTTGTGACTGCCGGAACCCAAGGGTCCATGGAGTTGGAAGCCAAATATATCGTAGTTGTGATCGGCGGAACCCCAATATATCATATTTGTACCCTCCAGAACCGAATGTCCCATGGGCGGTGGGGTTCGGAACCCTGACTCGAAAGAATGGGTTTTCAATCCTTGCATATCAATTATGGGGGCCGGGTTGGATCCCCATGCTAGTTGAGTTTGCAAGGTTAATTCCGTCTCAATGTATTTTTTTAGAGAATTGAGGGCAATTTTCCTGGTGACTATTTTCCTGAATGCAATTTTCCATTCCCCTTTTATATTTAACTTTTTATGAGACATTCCAACGCAGAGATCTTTCACCACTAGGTAAGATTCCTTTTTAAATAATATTCAAAACCTTACCAACACAAAATTAACTTCTTAATTAAGTACAATTTGACGTCAAATCTTTAATCCAATGCGGAATCTAATTTACGATCCTGGCTCCTTCACTATACTACAACCACCTTAACTATCTGTTTACTCATTATACGGTTTAAAAAACCCGTTAAAATTCCTTTAAAAAACCTCTGAAATAAACATTTGCTCTAGATAATGTTACTGAAAGATATTTTTAACCGTTTTTTAAGTTAAAAAAACCTCAATACAATAATTTTAACATCTGAAGATCATGTTTTATTCTATAAAATAATACTTTTTTGTTATTTTGCGTGTAAACATGTTGTGTTTATATTTGTAAAATTAATAACAAATTATTGTTATCGTAACACATGGTACAAGAAGAAACGTTACAAGTATAATAAACAACACATTATCAAAGTATAAACATAATTAATGCTAAAGTACAAAGCAATTTTCATTCCTTCATAACAATTACTTATAATATTTCAAGAGTCTAAAGCTCAACAAAAGCATTGCTTCATATAATAAACTTTTTTATATAAAGTCCCTGAAAATGAAGCTTAGAGAAACATTTTAAAGTAATTAATTGTAACTAGTGAAAGCCGTAAAGTGCTAATGAAGTTATATTTTTTTGAAAGGGCTTTATTATAATATCTACGGAAGCTTTATTTTTCACTTAAGATATATATAAAAGTACTATATAATCTGATGATATTTAACTATTTTAAACAAGTATGTACCAAGATAAAAAATAAGACAAGATTTCACAAAGAACAAGATTATAATATATTTGCAAGATATGCGTATATGTGATGGGATAATGTTATATATTCCAAAGAAATTGATCTATTCTTAAAAAAGGATTTATTTCTACACAAGCATTCTGTTGTCATCATCGATAGAGAAATTACATCTGCATAATATTTAAGGATCTTTAGTATCTTGGAACAATGATAAGGCAATCAAAGTTTCTTAGATTTTTTTGATATAACCTTTTTAAACTTTATTTCAAAACATTTGTCTCTACGGATATAACTGTATAAAATATATAACAGTACCTCTTTTTCTAAAGCAGAACAGACTATTTTTGAAAATAAGACTCCATTAAAATGAGTATTTATGGGTAAAGATGTACATATATATAAACCAAATATTTTAAGTAGAACATAAATAAAGTACAGAAAACAATTATAGGCGATCAGACTTGTAGAGGCAAGGAAAACTCTGGAGTATTCTGCCAGGTGGCGCAAATATTGGTAGAGGAATAATACTTACTATGGCCCATGCAACAATTATAATGAACCGTGAATAACACAATATTTAGCATCTATGTAATGCATTATGTAAGTTAATATCAATTTTCCATTTTAGTTCCATTCATAATGTGAATAAATGTATATTACAAGACTTGCAGAGTGTCGATCTCCCCTCTAAAACTGTTAGATTTATCAATAACTTAACGGCCATATATATATATATATATATATATATATATATATATATATATCATATATATATAATCATTGTTCAAAAATATCTCAAACTGATTGCATGATATATTTGACTGTGCTTTACTTTTAAGCAAAAATTAATATTTTGAAAACCAATCACCTTTTATAAATGGCAACGGTATCCCCTTTTCATAGTGAAAAAGAACTGTATTTTGTCTTTAAGTACCGTTCGCTTTAATTTGAAAATATTTGTTTTTATTGTTTAATTGGTATAGTAAATGTTTCAAATTTATATTTTCATGTCTAATTAAAATAAGTATCTATATTTAATTGTGCAGCTATTTATTTATTCAAATACTTTAATATATTCTCTCAACATAAGAAATACAGAAAAATATTATAAAAATATGCACAAATACTATATATATACATAATATACCTATATCATAACATATTTACTTTATTTGACAAATATTATACAATAAGAAACAGTTTATACAATACGCAAAGTGCATATATAATTTTACTGAGTATAAACTTTAATACTTAAGTATATTGAAAACTTTAGTTTTTAATTTTTATTACAAAAACATTAGTAGGACTTCTTGAATAATATAATATGTTATGTCCTTGATTTATTTTATTAGGGAATTACAAACCTCAAAGAAGTGCATATAAAATTGAATGAAAAATATACATTTCAGAAACTTTTAGTCATACCTTGGGATATAATCAATTATTTTCGCCCTTATTTTAAAGTTGTTACAATGTATACGCATACGAGAATGAAATTGAATTATCATAGTACCAATATCAATCGACAAGTGAACTTTGAAATAAACTCTAGAATATACACAAAATAAGACTGTTTAAACATGAATGGTGTATTTTATCAAAACTGACTTGTTTGATATGAATAAATTGTGCAAACAGTAAACATGCGTTTTCGAAAGCATATATAAAAAAATTCGGATATATTTTTTTTTTTCGACCTTATTTTATTTAGCGAAGTTACATATAATTACATATATATAAATAAACATTTTAGTTTAAAATTAAATCGCAAAATATAAAAGTCAATTTCAATAGACAAACATTCTAGTCGTTAAAAAGGATTTTTTTTGTTAAAAACAATGCGGTTAAAAACGGTAAAAAAATTACAGTGACAATATAAATAAAAATGGTAAATTAATTACAAAAATGTCTTTGATAAAACCTTATAAGTTCGTAAGAGTTTTTAAGATCATTCACTGTTTTGTCCGAGAATGAGGGAAAGTAGCGAACCAAGTCTCTGCGAACCTCCACTGGGAATCAGCACGTCCTGGAATCTTGATCTCCAGCGCAGAATAACGAGCAGCAGCGGAAATTTGAATGGATCTTAATTCCTCCGTTTCGATAGACTTCCCCGACGCAAGGTGCTCCGCTACATAACTTCTGGAGCTTGATAGAGCAAACTCTATTGTTTTTCTTTATTTTTTATTATATGTACTTTGAACTAATATATAATTAATGAAATTTATAAAAGTTTCAAGTTTAAAAGTAATATATTGTATATCTATATTGTATGAAACTGATTAAATATAATTCACACAAAAGATTTTTCATTTATTTGATAGGCATTGGGTCTATTAAGATTAAGTATTTCTCAAGTGATTCTATTGAGCATCCTTCTCTTATTTCTCTCATAACAACAAAATAGAAGTTTCAATAGCACACAAGTCTATATTTGAAAATAACTAAAGTAGTTTATATTTTGTAGGATATGTTAATTTCCTTATATTAAGACAGAAATATTTATTTGCATCAAAGTTACCAAGTTAGACAGATTGGAAAAGAGGCTTTAAGGGGAGAACAGTTTTATTCAAAAAGTTACTTTGAATATACAAAAAGATAAACTTTATTTACTTTTGTTTTATTTAATCGATTTTAAAAGTAACTCTGAACATTATTGAAAATATGTTATAAAGTTTTAGCCAAACGAGCTCTGTGTAAAATTCCTTTCAAGACTTGTACGTGTTTAAATAATTAATTCCGTAATTTTAAAGATGGGTACTAAAATATTTATCGTTGAGGGTGCTCGTATAAATTTTTAAAACATTAACTATTATTTTTCAGAATGAATTAGAATTAAAGTATGAAATAAGAAAGTGTACATAAATTTTTCAAAGTCAAGAGCCATATGCTAAGCGATTGCCAAATTACTATTCTTATAATTGATATATACATGTTGATACAGAAAATATTTATTTATTCTTTTAAATTTTTGTCCTTTACTGTAAAAAACAATAAAAATTTCATTTTACTTTTTTTATAATGGATTTCAATCAATTTTAAACTATTTTATTTTGTTATAAAAATATGTTATTCTAATTAGAGGGTTTTAAATCTCTGTAGACGGGTATGTCATCTTATGCCGACTAAATTAATGTTACATTGTCTTGATAATGTACTTTATATTTTAAAGACATTGTGGTATTTTGCCCTTGACAGCCCTTTGTTACTAACAGTCTAAGTCTTGATATAAAATATTTGAAGACATTTTAAAGAATATGGCAAATTGAACGTGGGCAATTCTTTGATAACTTTTACACTCTTTTTTGTCCATCAAAAAATTAAAACAGAGCTATTTTTTAATTTTTCAAAAATATCACATATTGAACACTATAATAAATTTTTCCCATGGATAGTAAGTGTAAATGTAGGAATATAATTTATCACTGATGCAATATATGTAGACTAAACTAAGTAACTTTCTACAAATAGTTTGTAAAGTTATTCAATTAATTTATTTTTAAATGCAACTAAGAGAAAGTAAAAAAATTGATAATCTAATACCTTGTTATCATAAATTATTAATGATCTAAATACACTTTCTGCCCTATAGTTCGATTGAGTTGCGTCTGTGGGGGTATAAAAAGTTATAGGTCAATTCTTCCTAATTCATAAATTCTTGTCATAAAAAGGATAGCCTTACGTCTTTGCTCATTATTTAAAGGCCTAGGTTTGATTGAAGCTACTTTCAAATTAATCTACATAGAAGAAAACACATTCATTCATTTTTGACATTAAGGGTCTCTTTTAATTTGCTCTCATACATATGACATAAAATTTATTATCTCTGCCAAAGGCAATAAAAGCATTATCATCACATAATCTAATCAGTAATATATATTATAAGGATCTTCGAATATATTGAGAGTTGTTGGATGAGGATTTTTTTATCATTATTGAGCTGTACGTAAGTGCTTTTAGTCCTAGATCTTTGTTCCAGCTATGATTAAAAGCAAAATTATAATATATTATAGTAAATTTATAATTTTAACTAAGGGGAGAGGGATAATAATAGAAGATAATAAAAACTTACTGATTGTCTCCTTTTCTCACCTCCTAAACGTTCCAACCATGGGGAAATATAAGAAATAATATGCCACATCTACGGAATTATTTATGCAGTGACAACTAACTCCTCAAAACTCCCATGTGGAATGAAATTTCTTTTAGACCGGGAGCTAAGGCTCCTGGAGAAACTAAATAACGACGGATGTATTTAATACAAGACATCTCTTAAAGTTGTACTTTTTAAAAGATATTATTGCAAATAATGAATATCGGCTAAAGTTCGTGATTTACCAAAATATTTGTCCAAATGTCCAAAGCAAACCCTTAATTTAATCCAAGACATCTCTTAAAGTTGTACTTTTTTGAAGATATTATTACTTATGTAGAGTAAATATCTGGATAAAGTTCGTGATTTACCCATCATTTTATTTTTTTAGTTTTATAATCAATTCAATGTTTTGATATTAATCAAATATGTTTAGCGATCTGACATTTATAATTGCCACAGTTTTAATACATATCTTGTTTGTATTTCTTTCAGTACTTTGGACTAATAGTATATATACATATATATTTATATATATATGTGTATATATATATATATATATATATATATGTGTTAAAACAAGTTAAGCTATACTGATTCAAAGTCAACTCGAAATAATATCAAATACACCGTTTAAAAAGTTATTTGAAAAAAACCTTCCTGAATGAGTTCAAATTGTGTACATTATTTTATTATAACTTTATTTATTCAGAGAAATTACACAAAATATAATTTTATAAATAAACATTGTAGTTTAAAATCAGTTCCCTAAATATAAAAGTAATTCATCAATTTAAAAACATAACAAAAAAAATCTGACAATAACTATAAAAGTTAGTTCAATTCAAATGAAAGTAGCAAAACATAGTATAATAAATATGGTACAATAAGATTTGTAAATTTCCAGAATAAAACAAGAACTTGAAAATTAGAAAATTTATAATCTCTATTATTCTTACAACAAAAAAAACACATTCCATCCGAGAGTAATTAAACAGAATTAAGCTGCAATGAAACTGGAATTGAAACCATAGATTAATAAATGTATAGAACACTTACTCAAAACAAAAAGAGAAAAAGGGTGATTAAAGTAATTCTTAGGATGTTTCTTTGATAACAATCTATCCCGAGCTCATGAAAATTATGTATATTTTTTTAAAGCCACCAATCTCTTTCATTTTCTTTCTTTCTTTTTTTTTATAGTCAAGGAGTGAGTGTGTATTGATCCTAAGTAGTTAAGAAAACATTTATTACGTGATGAGTTAATTTGTCAAGTAATATTATTAATAATAATACGTGATGTTGAACAAAAGTAATGTTTAAAACTCTAATTCATCTATTCATCAGCATTCCATTGTATCAGTGGGTCATGAGAAACGTTAGAATTATGTTTTACTCTTTATTGAGGTTCAGACCACAACATCCATCTATAAAATGTTCTTACTTTTAAGCATTACCATTTTTTTCTATTAAACACTTACGAGAACGGAATTCCAGTTAATAAATCCTTGAATAGTATTTTCATCTTGAAGTTTCCATCACCATGAATCAAAGCTATAATAAACCAACTTATGGTTTTACTACTCCTTTTTAATACCAACCGTAGATGCTCTAATGTGTGTATCTTCCTGTTTATCCCTGGGTTATCTCTTGTAGAACAATAAACGACACATTCCGATATCAGACATACCTCCACGAGTAATGCCAAAATGTGTATGGAAAAACAAGCCTGAAGTTGGTTTTTTATCTATCACAAACCCTGCTTCCACATTGACCAACTGCAGATCAATAATCGACAAAATAATTTAATCTAAATGTACCAATAAATAAAAATAAGTGTATCGAATCAATTTTAATGCAACATCTTAAAATTTCCATTTGAAGATATTTAACTAAGACATTCTCATAAGCTATTGCAGACCTCTCACATTATGAATGCACTTTGAATACAAGTAAACATAAGAAGGGCGACAGACGTTTGTCATCACGTTCCATTACTTACAATGAGAAGAGATCTGTGGGCATGCTTGCAACACATATTTATGGGAGGGGGATTTGACATATGCTCAAGTATCTGATGGAGGAAAACATAAAGAAAATGTTATTTCTTTACTCACATAAAAGGAAGGAGAGAAGTTTTCTAGAACGTTATTTTGGACTCTCTTTGAGATGTCCTTTCCATATTCAAGCTTGACTGTTATCGTATTCTATTGTTTTGTAGATCATTGAGGTCTGTCCAAAAAAAAACTATGACTAAAAATGCTTGTTTATTTTGCTCCTAATATGAGCCCACTCATGGGAGCTTAATCCAATATGAACCATAGTGACCCATCTAGAGTGATTGTCTTTTTTATGAATAATAATGACAAAAATATATGATCGCTTTATTCTACTAAGGACAAGTCACCTGAGAGTATAATTGAATTGAAATGATTGTCGAGCTCTTACCTACTCAATTTCACTGTACTAATATATTAACGTGACGTCACATGGAGCAAAGATTGGTCTCGAGTCACCGTGTCCAACTTTAAGAAAAGAAAGAATCGGTGAGGAGTCACTAAGTCCCTCCTGAAGAGTCGATTCAAGGGTCGATGAAGAGTCATCCACTTAGCTAATCAGTAATATAAACATATCTTAGAAAAAACTGCAAAATGGCCTCCGTCACCTCTGATGTCACTTACTATAGATTCATTCAATGGAATTGGCTACGCAAACTTTGGCAAATAATTAAAGACTTCCATATACTTGTTATCTAAAGTTCTCTTCAACAAGAATACAAATAAATTTAGTGCGCTCCATCATTTTTGGGAATAGTTATTGATATGATTTTTGCTATTGTTAAAATTTATTAAAAAATATTTCCATAAGGGATCAACTAAGTATAAATTTCGTAATAATGTCATGTTTTTTCACCTGATAGTCCTATAACATAGATAACAACATCAAATGAGAAACAAGAAATGGTTCCATAGGGAACAAGTATGATAAGAGTACTCATTGAGTATCTCATCTTCTCCCATAAAGGAGAACGAATAAAAATTACTAAATGTTGAGAGTAATAAATAAAATTACTAACGAGCTAAAAACCTAAAATAGATGTTCTCAGTTATTATGTTGTTTCCAAAGTATTTCATTGAAGGAAAACAAGAGTAAAGTACATAGTCTTTTTTCTGCTCAGCAATAAATCTCGGTCATAATTTTCTGCATAAAAATAAATGGCCTTGAGCTCTTGGGCTCCTCACTCTCTTATCGTCCATGATTTATTACAGAGCCACTCAATAAAAACCTCTTCATAGATTATCTAGAGACGCCTCAGTTGGTTTTCTCCAAGACGAAATATGTATAAGACAACAATACATACAAAAAGAAGAACCAAATAATAGTCCATGGTTATGGCCTCCATCTCTATATTATTAATGAACTTTCCTTAAAAATAACTCTTCCCCATTATATTATGATTTTTGTGTAAAGAGAAATTGAGGCCTAAGGTTTTCAATTTCAGTGCAATACTATAGGAGGACAAAGCGTTAGGATGATTTTAACATAAACATGCATCTGCAAATATACCTTCAGACTTTAAACCCCATTACACATATGAAGATGCAAATTGAATAAACATTGCTTTAATCTAAATCCAATGACTGTCAATTAATCTTGTCAACACATTTAATCAAAATAAATATTTTCCATGTCTACATTACTATATAAATAATAATGATATGGATATTCATACTGTTCATTGGATTGCTTCGTTCAAAGTGGAAGGAACTTATAATGATAACATGACTACTGAACTGATTACTTGTAATTCCAATAAATAAAAATGCAGGGAAATTTTATCACACATAAGCCACAGTACATGGAGTAAGTACTTTTCAAACATAAAAAATGTTATTCCAATTATCTAATTGCTTTTTTAGTTGAAACCATGGCTACTTTTTATAGACAAACAATTGCGTAAAAATATACATTATAAATAAACATTATATATTACATTGATTATCATTTGAATAACAACTACAGAACAACCCCCAAAAATGGATGCGCGCGACTTCAAATATGACGTCAGAAATCACAGAAGAGCAGAAAAGATTTTTTTTGTTTGGCTGTCCTCTATGTAAGGCCATATGACAAGACTGACATGATTGAAAATTGACATGGGGTCTCCTTAAGAAACCACAAGTGTTTTTGCTTACGTTAAAGGTCAACGAAATCTGAACATTGTTAGGAGTGCTTATTTAACAATGAGGGAGGCTCAGGCTTGGCAGCAGGCCCAGGCTTTTTTTTTTTTTTGGGGGGGGGGCATTACAGTTGTTATGGGGGGCACAGTTGGCACATTCATAAAAAACGGGCCCACGTCACTCAGTGGGTGGGTGGGCCTACATCACAGTGGGTGGGTGGGCCTGGCCCCCCTAGGCCTGCCCATCCCACCGGGCCTGGGGAGGCTTCCCATGACTTTTTTTAGAAAACTGCTTTGTTTACGTCAGTTTCATTATGGATGTTAGATAGCAGACATAAACACATTATAAAACGAGAGTAATGCAGCCACAAAAAAGCATGTAAAGACAGTGAATCATGTCTTAAACAGTCCCTCAAGGGACCCAAAAGTGGCTGTTAGATATACGTAGCCGCTATACATAGAAGGTTTTGATACTTTAGTACTTTCTTCTGGGATTTTTTTTTGGATTGGCACTATGGACAAGGGACCGCTAATATAGGTTACACTTTTTTAGATCTATTTTTCGGGTAATTGTTAGAAAGATACTTGCAGTTTATAATAAAAGCGGAAATACAAATAGAAAAAATAGTAAAACATCCTTGTTGATATATGATTAATATATATCGTATATCCAACAAAGTCGGGTATATTAGCTAGTAAAATATAATAAAAATAAATAAACAGGTAAAAGTTTATTATAAAGTGAATTTCAAATGTTTGATTTTTTTGCCTATTTAGTTCGATAGAAATGCATCCGTGTACATATGATTAATATACCCTTAAATTTAGTCACTCGAACCTAGAGTCTTTTCAAATACGTTGAACAAAATTAACCTCTCAGGCTTCGATCCTGCGCCCTTAACATGGAGAGTTGAATGCACCTTAATACAAGTTTCAGTATGTTCAGTAGGCTTAAGTTCCAGCGAAAGGTGCTTTTGATTTATATTTATGTGTTGTTTAAAAACATCATGAGTCCTTAATCTTAAGAAAGTACACTCACACACACACAAACATATATATATATATAAACTAACAATCCTTTATTCTTTGTGAAACAATTAAGTAGTACTTTCATTCATTATATAGTGAGTTTTTTTTACTTTTTACAGAGTCTGCTATGAGAGTTTTTCCATTACCAAATATTTACTAGAATAAACTAGAATGTTTATTTATGTTTTATTGTAAAAAGCACAATTTTCCTATTTTACTATTTATTTAAGTATGTTAACTTTTTGTCACTTAGATAAATAAAGGCCTTGCTGATGAGGAAAAAAAAATATTTATTTTAACTTTTGCAGTCCTGAAAGTCTGTGAAAATAAAATAAGAAACGACGCTTCTAAAAAAGAATTCAAAGTACAGCTTTCGTAGTTAGATATAAGAGGAACAACTCATTTGAGATATATGAGCTCTTAAAAAAAATGTTTCTCATACATGAACTATTTGATTACTATCAGATTAAGGGACTAATACATTAATTAATGTCAAGAAGTATGTTTTATGATAACCCATAAATATATTAGAAGATGGTTATTAATGAATTTTAAACTTCTTATTCAAAAGTTTTATTTATATTTAGTAATTATTTAAAGCTCATTATTATTATTATATTCCATGGAGATAAGAAACTTTTAAAAAAATGTGTTCTTGGGTGGCTACCTTTGTTTTGATCTCTTTATGAATGATAAGACGTTATCTCTTGAAGAGCCTTAAATAAATAATCAAAAATATTATCTATCCTGGAATTAATAACACATTCTTAGATACCACGAGTAAGGCCAAAGTTGACTATATATATTTTTTTAATACATTTTTCAAATACGAACTAAATGTATATTATTACAATCTGAAAAAAGTAGATAAAGTCAACGAAGGGATGAACGAAAGAGTAATAATAAACATATTTATATTTTTATCTACTTTATATAGTATAAATACTCACTTTGGACTTAATTAAAACCCTTGTGTAAGGAGGATAACATGTTTTAAATATATTAGCTTACCTTTTTAACGTGTACAGGGTTAGCCACTTAAATTTACACAAACTTTAACTGCGTGCTGAACAATAAGAAGGTTGAGATAGCAAAAGGAATAATTCTTGTTGATAGCCAAGGTAATCAGCTTTCGGTTAAGCTTGTTTACTATTTGATCCGTTGAGTATTAACAATGGAAACAAGCCAGAAGGACGACGATATGTGAATTGCGGCGCGCGGGTCACAGTGCTGCCGCCATCTTCAAGATGACCCAATACAACCGGAAGACCGTCTACAACGTGGTCAAGGCCTTTGACGAGGAGGGGAAGACCACGAGGAAGGACCACAGTCCAAGGAGCGATAAAATTCGGACTCCTAGGTTCGTGGCAGGACTGAAACGGTCTATTAGGAGGACGCCGACCACCAAAATGACGAAGCTTGCGAAGGACCGCAATGTCAGCCACACCACCATCAGGAGAGCAGTCAAAGATGATCTGAACTATAGATCTAGGTGTAAATGCGTGAAACACTTGCTGACAGCGCAAAATAAGGCTGATAGGGTGTCCAAAGGCCGCAAGATCTTGAACGACCTGAAGAGCAAGGGACATTACTTGCGGTTTTACAGTGACGAAAAGATATTCACTGTAGACGAGTCCGTAAACCGCCGAAACGACCACTGGATCTGCCAGGACCCCAAGGGGGTCAAGCCGATCATGTCCAGCAAGAAACCGGCCGCGGTCATGACGTTGGCGGTCATCAGCAGCGAGGGGGGACGTAATGGTGCGCACTTCTTCCAGGCCAACGAAACCGTCAATAAAACCGTGTATTTGGACGTCCTGAAGCGGGTTGTTGTACCGTGGATGAAGAAGACGGCTGGCGAGCGCAAATACACGTTTCAGCAGGACAGTGCGCCCGCCCACAAAGCGAAAACGGTCCAGAACTACCTGACGGCCAACACTGCCCACTTCTGGCCACCCACGTTTTGGCCTGCCAATTCGCAGGACCTCAACCCATGTGACTTCTACCTGTGGGGAAGGGTCGAGGGGATAGCTTGCAACACCTACCACAAGTCAACGGTATCGTTGAAGGCCTCAATCAAGCGCACGATGGCCTCCTTGGACCCGCGCGAGGTGTCCAAGGCTGTCAAAAGCTTCCGGCGTCGAGTGGAGACTGTAATTGAGTTAGACGGCGAACACTACGAATAATCGACGGCCAGATAGTTCACCTCCATTTTTTTTGTTTTTTTGTCGTACATTTCAGCGTTGTTGGTCTGGACGTAGTAAAAGTTTGTGTAAATTTAAGTGGCTAACCCTGTAGTGGCTCTTATACGTATAAATGAAATATTATATTGTCTAGATGATGATCCATTTCTAACAATTATGATAATGTAATATAAACAAATAGCTGTTAGGAAGGAGGTGTTTTATCTAATCAATATTAATAAAAGTTCATTATAAGGATTTGTAAACAATTTAGATCTAGACCCCAATACCCGGAAATGCAATAATGATTTATTTAATAATGCCAACTGCTTTCCCCATATTCTACTTTTTTTTCGACCAATCACGTTGCAGTTACATACAATATATCTATGGGCACTACCAGCTACAGGTTCACCAACATTTTGAACTCTACACAAAAGAAATCCATCATTTTTGGGGTTGTAAGTAGAAAAAAACCTTGTTAACTTATACGCGTCCATCCATCAATTGATTCATATAACAGAAAAAAGTTTGTTTGGCACAATGTATTGAATTTACGATAGAGCTTCTTCTTTCAAAGGAATGACCCGCAGTCCCCATCTGTTGTGAATATTGATTGATTCCTCTCTTCTTTGGTTAGTAAATATTGCCCATCATTTTATAATCAAGTTATTGGGGAATGTTAATGAAAGGTAATATGATACATTGTCCTTGGGCGTTGAAAGATATATACCATATGCTTGAATGACCCAAATGTGTGTTTCAAAATACTCAATGCCTGTCTAGTAGTTAGTCATTTCTATAATTTGAATGCACTGTTGCAACCTTTACAATAACGTAAATATATATATTAAAATAAAATAGACCGAATAAACTTGACATACAACATACAAGTTTATTAGTTTCATAACGTCTTCTACTTCACTGAGTTATATTTTGTGTGGGATTCAATGACATTTAATCCTACAATTAATGAATTCAGAGTTTTTGTGATTGAATCACACATTATATACACTTTGATGAAGATTACCATTCAATAAACAGATCACTTATGGGAGGAGGAGGAATGGGAATCTACATATAACTTTATATAACATTTTGGTCATTGACACACTTACACAGCTGCTATTTTTACCAACAACAATTGCATTTCAGCCATGCATTAAACATTTTGATAACAAACTGAAGATTGTATGAAGAAATCTTTTTGCTGCCAAAAGAAATAAAACCCTGGTCCACGTTCACCCTAAGCCGATTGAAACAATTTAAAAGTGTGTCCTGCATTCTCCCTCTTGAAAGAATTACTATCAGGGCCTCGTATTATAAGAAGACTTGTCAAGACTAAAGCTCTATTCCTATGTATTCGGATTGGCTTCAACTATGACGATTGTACATGGTCCCAAGGTATAAATTATATATATATATATGTATAGAGAGAGAGATAGACATATATTATATATATATAGATAGATAGTAGATAGATAGTAGATAGATAGATAGTTATTTTATATTATACATATAACAACTTTTCATAGGTTAAAAATAGTCTCTTGGGGATTGGCTCTCAATGATCAACAAGACATCCTGACTAGATTGTTATTCGGAATTTTTTGTTAGGATATAACATTTTTTGGCCTATTTGGTTTGAAAGAATTGCATTTGACTGGATATGAATATGTATTTTAGCATTATAATAGTTTATAAAATCTAGGAACTTATCAATGAGGTAGACCAAAAATTACCATCCCCTCTCGGGAGTATTCGAACCTGCATCCTCAACATTGAGAGTGGAACACGCCTTAACGATCTGAGCCATTGCACTCTCTTTATAATAATTATATCCTTCCTAGAAATATAAAACTTGAAATGAACACTGTAAGAAAGCTGTAGATTGAGCAATGATGTTTTGTGCCTTTGATCAGTTATCATTTATGTGCTTCTTATTTTTTTTTTGTACCTCAGTACAACATGACTTTATTTTATCTTTTACGTGTATATAAACACAATATCACATGAAATAACTCAATAAGAAGAACTTAAAAAACACATAAAAGGACAAATGATTGATCTCTGGGAGGGGGGGGGGGTATCTGATCGTAAGATAAATTTTTACACTATGAATAAATTGATAATGAACGAGGCGTTTAAAAAAATCATCTAAATTTGTTATAAATTTTTTAGGAATAGTTGTTTAGGTACTTCTGGATTTGTAAAGAATAATGAAAACTTTAGTTAAAAAATAATTTATTTTCTCTTAAAAGGACCTAAATAAATAAAGGAGAAGTGATTTTTTGTTAAGACAATATTAAAATCAATATAAACCTTTAACGTAACTTTTTCCGGACATCTCTGATCGCTTCACACTTGGCTAAAAAGTGATAATCAGTCTCTTTGTATTTTTTGCAGAAGAAACAACTCCCATAATTCACCAGTTTACCGTGGGTATAACTTGTGGTTAAAGTATTTGTTATTATCCTGTACCGAAACCAATATAAGGAAGGATCAAACAAAGGGTTTCTATTGTTTTAATTATTGACCCGATGGGGGTGGTTTCGCCAACTCTATCCCTATGTCTCTCAATTTGTGTTAAATAATTGTTTTTTATTTCGTTTGGAAGTATTATAAACGTATGTGTTTGTTTTAATAAAAATGATAAAGTTAAAAAAACTGTCACGTGGTCCAATTGGTCGTTCCTTTAATGTTATGTGTTTTAAGATCCTACGCTTTTCAAGTGCTTCGATTAGAGTCATATCGCCATTAAAAATCAATATTTCCCCGATTAAAGTATTTTTTTTCTTTAATGTGGTACATGCCAAAAAACTTTATGTGCTTTTGATATTTACTTACAATTCAATTATACGATCGTTCGACTCTTTACTTTCATAAATGTTACTCAATATTAGCATGAAACAATAGTATTAGAACAAAATTCCAGCTGTATGTAGGCCATCAAAAGTGGATAGATCAATATGAGAAAGGGATAATTGTTATAAAGAATACAGAATTTCGCTTTTGAATTTGAGGTAATCAACAAATATAAATTCTTATTTTCAACATCCATCAATGTAAATTTAAATATTAGACCATGATCAATATTTTCCTACCAATAACTTTTTGCAGTATTATCATGAAATTTTGAAGTGATAAATTTAACGATTTTGTGTATTTCTCAGATCCTTTTATTTATTAAAGAGAAGGATTTTTACATATATGTAATAAATAGTCACGCCATATTTTAGTATAATACGCATTATAGACAATGAGAGAAAATGATCAAAAGACACATAATATCTGTGATATTAAATTTTCAATATCAAATTAGCATGCCATTTAAGCCATACTTAACTTTGGAACTAATACCTTTTACCACTATATATATATATATATATATATATATATATATATAATATATATATATATATATATATATATATATATATATATATATATATATATATATATATATATATATATATATATATATACTATATATATATATATATATATTATATATATATATATATATATATATATATATATATAGATATATATATGAGACATATAAATATTAAAATATTAAACAGTTTGCAAATTTTTAACCTAAACCTAGTCAAGATCCAATTTTTTGATAAAAGTATTTTTTTAATTGTTGATGCACAGAATATATTTTACGACATTTTTAATAGTTAGATATGTTTATTTACTTTTTTGAAACATAAATATATTATATCTTTATAAAACAATGAAAAAAATGAAAAATTTGATGTAATATTTTTAGAACTAATATAATTTGTATTTCAGTGTTGCACAATGTTTTGGCATATTGAGCATTTTGTTATGATGAGTGTCATTACTTGTTGTTTATTGAATAAATGTTTCAACTTATAGTTCAAAATTGCCTCTAATATGAAAGTAATTTTGCATAATATCTTTTATGAACCTTTATGTGAACCTTTGAAGTGTATCTCGTTTTTTCATATAATCATTTCTAGAATATACTATAATTTCTTGTCAAATTGGATACCAGGAAAAATGTGAACATATTCTTATATTATATTGTTATTGGTAACTGCTTTGAAAAAACGTTATAAAACTAGCTCCCTTGGCTCAAAGTATTTATTTGTAATGCACTTACCAACAAATTTATGTATGTAATCAGCAACAAAAAACAGCTGGAGGGTGTTATAAGATTTGTTATTTTACTAGTTTTTCCCTTTTTGATAAAATCTTTCGCGTTGTAAAATAAAGTTTTTAAAACAAACAAATACGATATATGTATATATCATAAATACTTAAGCCACATATGTTAAAACAATGCATTGATTTAATTTAAAGAAAGAAAAAGAGTATGTTTCCCAGAGTAGAATAGACACCAAAACGTCACAATGGAGATTAAACGCTCTAAACCTGGAATGTATGTGGAAAGCATTGAATCTCTCATTGATGAAGAGGCTTTTCACAAATCATGACTTCTGGTCTTTAAGAATTAAAAAAATATTTTTAAATAACACAGGACACCATTTTTCAGAAATAATCCATGTGGGACCTACAGAACTCTTTAAAGTTCTGCCTCTGTGTGGCTCTTACTGGAAAAAATGACGCAATCGTGGAAGTCAGTCATAGAGGGGTGCCTTCCTCTTTTGGGTTCAGATGAGCCATTAAACGAAAACCCTAGACTACTTAGTCGTACGGAATTTCTCAAAGACTGTCACCTTACCTCGGTTGGTCAATTCCACAGAAACGAGGAAAAACCAAAAACTTCATCCTGGATTTTAGGGTGAAAAAAATAATAAAAGACCGACCAGAGCCTGAAATTCTGTTTGGCCCACCCATCCCTTTTTACATCGGCTTATCCAATCTTAAAAATCAAGATGTTCGCCGAGCATATCATAAAAATGTTGAGCAAAAACCGCCTTCGGAAATTGTAAAACGAAGACTCCATAAGCTCGATGAAAGCAGGAATGTGTCCTCGTTATGTCCTCAAATCATAATGAAGAATCCCTTCTCAGATTCAAGACAGAAATGGCTCCGATACAGGCTGGCAACTTCATCTCTCTTCATGAGTAAATCGAAGATCCATTCAGAAGATAAACTATGCCACTGGTGTGGGAAAGAGAAGGAGACCTCGTTCCACTTTTTCTATTTCTGCCCAATCATTATCCCTGTTGTTAAGTCAGTAGAGGAAAAAATACAAAGGGCATACGGTGAACACCTTGAACCCCCAGACTGGCTAATATCAACGTCCCCAATTATGAGAACGCTTTTCAAATAGAGTCCATAATTTCCAAGGTTCAAGGAATTCTGTACGCCTCGCGGGTCAAGGGGAACCCTCTCCCTATAGGACTGGACAAGTTGGTGGAAAGATACATCTCCCTCCTAGACCGAACCAATTATAAATAAACATTTATATATTTTATGAAAAAATTGAATCCAAGTTTATTTTTTAATAGCATTTTTCGTGTTTTAAACTGTATATATTGACCATTTGTCCCCTACCACTTTTCTATTTACAACAAAGTTGTATGAATGAAATAAAATTTATTAAAAAAAGAAAAGAAAAAGAGGATGAACTTTTTATTATTGCCAAAATAAATAATACTTACTACATAGTACCAGCTTTCTTGGCTGTTCAAGATGATCAAATCAAATATTTCTGTTTTGTATACTTCAATTTTGCAATATTGTCTATGATGAAGTAAGAGCTAGGATTCGATAGAAGAAGAAAATCAACCGCCATAAATCATAGTCAACATTGTACAATCGTATATCAGTGGATATTTTGAAGGACATATCAATAGATATCAAGAATCTGAAGAATAAAGTAAAATCATAGTGTGAGGGATTAATGTCATTCATTTATGTGCCACTTTTGTCATTTTGCTATTAAAATTTTGTACAAGAACCAATGATTATTTTTTTGTCACATATAAAAGGCAGAAAATAGATTTAAAAACCTTATTACACCATAAGCAATTAATTTATCTTGCTCCCCAATCATAAACAAACATGTTTTCACCATCAATGCGCTTAAACAGTCTATAAAACACTAATGACTAAAATAATTTTTATTCCTAATGATCTGAAATTAATATTTTACATCATACTTCATTTCGAAGGATTTGTTAGATATGTTATATGATACAAACCATATTAATAGTCCATATATATTGTCCACCACAAACTGATTATATACACAGGATCAGTAATTATTAATATTAATTTATTGCCCATATGGTTCAATAAAATTGCATCCGAAAGGATATAAATAAGCATTATAGCGTTAAAATTAATCTATCGAACCTAGGATCTTATCAATGAGGTAGACCAAAAATGACCATCCCCTCTCGGGAGTATTCGAACTTGCGCCCTCAACATTGAGAGTAATTATTTTTTCTTTTTTATAATTTTTTAAAACAAAATGATTCGTCTATAATGTTAAACAAACTCCCAACAAAATGGCTGACCAACATTTTTAATAAATATTTGTCAAACCATTCACACATTGTTTCTCTTCGAAGTTTATAAAAGCCAATAAACAGTTTATAAGATAGGAGTTTAAAGTTGAATTAGGGTGTATGGTTTCTTCAATTTTTATATAATCAATTATATATTTTCATTGAATGCTTACCAAAGAGTTGACCTCGGATTGGTGGAGTAGATTTTTAAGGAATGCACTTTTCACTCTTTAAAGAAAAAAAATATGAAAGCAAGAGAAAAATAACGTGTCAAGCTTACTAGACACGTTATCGAAAGCACGGAAATAATAATGTTTTTATAATAATAATAAAATTGTGTTTTTATTTCACAAAATATCTCTCTTTGCACTATGATCAGCAAGTAAAGAATGCCTTTTAGGCTTTAACATGCTTGTTTAGATCTCCAAACGAATAAAAAATAGTAGAGAGCGGCGTGTTTACTCCTTGAATTTTTATTGAGCGTGTGCGCTTGCTAATTCCAAGGAAATTCTTTTGAGATTGAGAGCAAATTTTCTTGTATGGTGAGAAGAAGAATTGTTGTACTCCTTGTTTGAAGTATTTGCTTTGTTTGTGAAGTCGAAGGTGTGTTACTTGAGTTAGGTAGGTCTGAGGCAAACAGATATGGATCAATGATAAAGACAATATCTCTAAACCATTCATTTGTTTTGTGGGTAACCTTTTGATACATTCACACATCTCCCTTGTGTACATAAATTATAATAATTTTCTACTTTATTTACACTTACGAAAATAATTTTATTTGTAAAATATATATATAATTTAGTCGATAAAATTTATATTCGTTATAAGATTTGAGCCATTCAAATTGATCGTTATTTATTTTCCTGATTTTCCTATTTGACGTCAGGAATCTACTTTTTATTTGTATTCTGTATACATAAATGAAAAGGGATTGGAAATAAAGTATACTTTGCTAGAGCCTAATTAATCGATTACACATTAAGCACTATATATGCACAAAAAATATAAACATAGAGATTAATTAAGAGAAGAGAGATGGATAAAAGGATCATTTGTTTTGTACAGATATATATGTAGGGATATCAAACGGTTAGTTCTTGCCTACTCACCGATAAACATATATTTTTCATTGAGTTACTCACTTCCCTTAATATATACATTAGGGGTATTATAGAAATCTAATATTAAGATATCAAAATTTATTTATTAAAAAATAACTTAAAAACATCAACATGAGTACCCTCTTTTTCTTTTTCCTTCTTGAAATTATAAAAGAACTCTAGTAGGAGCCGTTATTTAAAAACTGGTTGGTGCGTCAGCACTTTTGTTAATTTATTGGCACTAGATATTATTTGACAAAAATTTGCAAAAATAACAAAGTCATAAATTGATCATAGCTAAACTTTGTTAAACTTTTTTTTTCGAAATAAGTAATAACAAAAAAGTTTTGCTGCATAACGAAACCTTTGAACGCAATTTGGGGGGGGGTAAGGGGGGGGTCAAACCAAATCCATTTTTCTACGATCATTTAGTTTCTTATGACGCAACTTTCGCGGGGGGATAAATTTTGATATCTTAATATTAGGTTTCTATAATACCCCCTATATATATATATATATATATATATATATATATATATACAGGGTGGAGAACCAAATTTTTCAATAAAATGTAAGTTCAAATTGCGCTGCTGCTATTCGGTTTAAACCGGTTTCATGGGTCTCAGCTTAAAGCTTAGACAAACACTAACAACTTTTGTGGAAAAAAATCTTGATAATTGCAGCGATGTCTAAGCAGGAGTCGAAAAGAGAAACGTTTTCCGTTTTCCACCGCGCTGGAGCGCACCGCCTACAACGTGAAGAAGGCCATCGAAACAAGTCAGGGCACTTCACGTGCAGCAGGAAGTGGTGGCCACAACAAAAAACGAGATTCGGACCTCCTGGACGACATCAAAACCTGAATTGAGAATGATCCAACAACCTCAATTAAGAGCATGGCCAGGGAGCTTAATGTCCACCACAAGACCATCCAGATCGCCGTCCATGGCGATCTTGGCATGAAATCTTTTGCCCGGACCCCAAAACATCTCTTCACCGTCAAAATGAAGGCAAGACGGTTCGAACGATGCAAAAAAGTCCTCCAGTACTACAAGTCATCTGGCGGCAAAGTGAAAATTTTCTCCGATAAGAAGATCTTCACTTTTGACGCCGTAGTCAACCGTCGAAACGACCGATACCATGCCACATCAATAGATCAGGTTGAGGGTCACAAAAAATCCACAGCAAACAATGTGCCTGGGTGTCGTGGCGAGCGACGGGCAGAAGATGCCACCCTACTTTTTCAAGCCCGGAGAGAAAGTCGACACTGCCGCCTACTACAAGGTCCTGAGATACACTGTGCTGCCTTGGCTCAAGTCTACATACCCTTCCGGCAACTACACATGGACCCAGGATGGCGCACCGTGCCACACCTCCAAGAAAGTCTAGGATTTCTGTCGTGCCAACATGGCCGATTTCTGGCCCGCCGACATGGGGTCAAGTTCGAGTCCGGATTTAAACCCACTCGACTTTTCTGTTTGGAGCGTCTTGGAGAGTCATGCCTGCAAGACATCTCACACCCAATTTGACGTCGCTACAGCAAGCCATTGTCGAGGCCTGGGACAACTTGACCGAGGAGTATATCAAGAAGAGCTTCGCCAGCGTCCGACATCGTGTCGAGGCCGTCATCGCCAACAACAGAGGTCACATTGAATGAAATCACGCCTATGTGTACACTCTTCATAGTGTTTTTTGAATTTTTTGAATCGTTTCATTGGTTCAGAATATATCATCGGTATTGTTTTCCTTAACAGTTTACTGAAAAATTTGGTTCGCCACCCAGTATATACCGGGTGCGGTACAGAAATTGCAACACTTTCCAAGTATACTGTTTACACCCCACTATGTGTCTTAAAAGGATTCAATTAGAAAAATATGAAAAATATAAAGCGTTAATATAACTCTTATTATTTTTTTATTCTATATATCCGCCCTTAACAACAACAACAGCCTCCAGACGGGACCTTAAGGTCTGACAGACAGACTGTATGTAATGAGCGTTCATGCCATCCCAGTGTTTATCAACGGAGGCCTTCGTTGCTTCAATATTGGGGTGACAGATTCTGCAGGGCCTGGTCTGCACATGCGGCCAAAAAGAAAAGTCCAAAGTGTTTAAATGAGGGCTGCATGGAGGCCACTTTTCCTTACCTCAAAATGGGATGCTCTCTGACAAAAAATTATGGGTGGATTTTGCTGTATGGATTGGTGCTCCATCATGTTGGAGCACCACTTCTTGGTTTGGAAATGTTGCCTGAACCCAGGGCAAAAGTTTGTATATCTAGAGTATTTTTGCAAATTTACAATATTGTGTGATTAGGGGATTACTAAGGACGCGTTATAGGGACAGTTGTAAATCTATCGACTTTATAAGGAGACAAACTGTTCTTGAATCATATACATCTGAATATACGGATTACTAGAAATTAAAGAAGAGGGATGTAGTAGATAGGCGAAAAAATGTATCGCATTGAAGGTATCTGCAATGATAAATCAAAGGATTATAACCTGGCGATACTAAACTAGTCGATAATGAATACGACGATTAATTGTGCTATGAAGGCGTGAGCGAGGAGATAAATACGACAATATTACAGGATGCCATATCGAATTTAGGTACTCAACAAATTGATCATTAATGTGTATTTTACAATATATCTTTTTCGAATTGTGTTTTAAATTTACTTATTAAGTTAGAGAAACGCTTACTTCTCTTTAGACACATATGTGGATATTTAATATACATCACATACAAAGAAAAACGATGCATTTAACATCAATTATGATAATGCATAATGAATTAGATTATCTAATTAAATGCTTGCAAATCGAGGGAATACAAATTCTTCCACTGAATCTATTGAAAACAAAAAATATTCCTGCGTGTTCATTTTTTCACACATATTCAGTACCTAAACAAGATATTCATTACATTTATGAATATTATACGCATTAATGTACTTATTTTTATTAAAATTCCTGGTACATGCAGATCTTTTTGTATAAAAATGTTATATCACATAACAATTTAATCGTTTTCTAATTCAAGTCCGAATAATAAATTATCTATTAACCTATGCAGTGGTTCCCAAACTTTTTCTGCTGGGCCCCCCTTTGGTACATAAGATATTTTTGCGCCCCCCCCCCCAAAAAAAAAAAAAATAATACATACACACGTTTTGTTCTTAGAGTCCATTGCAGTTTATTTCACACATTATAATTAATACAAACCTCAGCCTTTTATAAATTTTTGTCCATTTTCTAGCAGTGTTATTTAGTCTACTCCATTTATATTTTCATTCATTTGTTTTTCCCGCGCCCCCCACTTTGGGAACCACTGCACTAAAGCAAATATTGTTGTTGATATATATGTTATCAATACATGAACGTAGTTTTCTATATCGCAGTATAAGAGGCTTAAAGTATAAACTTTTAATAGTGTGTAGATGATGTGAAACAAATATTACCTAACTTGATAAGAAACATCCATGGGCAGTGCTTAGTCTTAATACTTTTATTGATATACGGGTTCTTTTGCAAATAGAAAACTATCACATGTCTCGAATTTATTATCCAAACACATTTAGTTATTATAAGATATTTTCATTAATATAAGAAGTGTGTAGAGTTATACAAACACTTGCTAACCCCACTTGGAGGCCTATCACGGTCCTGAACTACTCTTATAAAATTCTCACGGGCATTTTAACAAAAAAAATGGAACCTGAGCTGAACAAAACGATAGGCTTACCTCAGAAGAGTTTTCTGAAGCATATAAACATAGTGGTGGAGTCCGTAAGAAAAAGAAATAGATTTGGAGCATTGATAGGAATTGACTTCAAAAAGGCTTTTTCTCTTTCTCAAATACTTCGAGCACTATGAGACATATGTTTCCAAACAATCTTTTCTATCCAGTTAAATCATTGTTACTTAATGGATCCTCAGTGATCTCGATAGGAGGTCATGAAAGCAGTCAAAAATAGTTGTTGGCAAGGTTGTCCGTCTGCTCCTCTTCTTTTCGTAGCGGCAATAGAGGAGTTAGTAATCCAGGTGGTACGAAAATGTGAGGGTTATAGAGTTTGGTTAGGGAAAACCAGGCATCTAGTGGATATATATGCTGACGACGTAACCCTTACAGTGGAGTCAAGTTTGGACTCGTAGAAGTCCTGTTGAATATGTTTGAAAAGTTTAAAAAGAGGTCTGTATTAGAACTAAATAGATCAAAAGCATTCATTCTTCCAAATGGATGCTTGGATTCTTTGGAAGGACATAACATAGATCATTGTTTATATAACAAAGAAAACTTTCAATATTACGGATTGAGTTGTGCCCGAAGGGATTCCCCTCTATAACTGGGACCAATAAGCTTCAACTATTTGTAAACGTATTACCTCGAAGCCGGACGTTAATATACAGAAGAGAATTGACCTTTATAACACTCAAGTCGTCCCAGTTGTTAAGCAACGGCATCTCCTTTATAGCGAAAAAAGTGATTCAAGAGGGGGGAAATAGACAATTATCTTGCATAAGAGATATATAAATGTCATAACGAGGCCTAGGTCCCTCATCGGCGGAGGATTAACCAAAAGTCAAAGTCCCTCATTGGATTAACCAAAAGTCAAATGTCATTCCCGAGATATACATAAAAATATTTATTGATATCACCAAGCTCCCACAAAGACAATGGAGTAACTTAGTAACAAGTAGTGAATTATTATATAAGAAAATGTTTCGAACAAACCTAACTAACAATTCGGTCAGGGCATCCTCAGAAGTGGCGGCTTCAGCTAATATAATTATTTGGAACTATGTTCCTCAATATCATAGTGATTCGGCTGTAGACGTTATCAATCAAATATCCACAAACTATTCTTCTTTATAAACTTGAACAGTCCTTCTTCTTTAGAAGAAAGGGTTATTGTCAATAATGCGTTGTCAGTACATTTATCTCAGCTTATTCATCCTTTCAATGAAGGGAGATTTCAGTATCCTCTCTTTACAGCCACAAAAATGCACATAACTCCATGTTCATGGCATTTAAAAAGGATCATTCCGAGTGTTCGTGAGGAAGTGCACCGTACAACAGATGTTTTGGTTAAAGTTCTTAAGCTACCGAGTAAGTGAAGGCTAATAATTGAACGTTCTATGAAGGGAATTCATGACGGGAGAAAATTCATGGCCCAGCTGCAAGTGGCCTAAAATTTAAATGTATTTAGCTTACATTTAGATTACCTTCAAATCTTCCATCAATGTTCTCACAAGATTTGCTGAAGTATACAAAGAAACGAAATTAGACGAAGGAGTATTTTTAACGTTCGTGGAGTAGATAACCTTAAAAGGGCACAGAAACCTATTGAAATTTTAAAATAAAAAAATGGATCAAAAACCCAAAGAGAAGTATTAAAGTGATTGATATCGGAATTTGGAGAGGTCGTTGGAGACTTTGAAGAGGTACCTCATGAAATGGAAGCGGAGGATGGAGAAGAAAGGGACTTTGCCAAAACTCTAAGTAATATTATGTCTGGAAAATATAAACTGAAGCTCAAACCAAGCAAGAAACAACCAGTTTTTTCGCCAGTCACGGGAAAGAAGGTTGAAATACATTGTGAATTTCAAGCGACTCAATGTTTTAAATGTTTGAAGTTTGGGCACAAGAAATCTGGATGTAAGGAGAAAGACCGTGGATTTTTGATGGATAACGTATGCCGCCGAATCACTATGATATTGAGGAACATAGTTCCAAATAATTATATTAGCTGAAGCCCCCACTTCTGAGAATGCTCTGACAGAATTGTCAGCGTATTCTGAATATTTGATGAGGGAAATTAACCTTCCCTTGAGGGTAGAGAGTGAGCAAAGTCGTAAGATAACCGAAACTGCAGTGATGAGGGATGAAAGGGAAGAAACGGGACAAACGGGAGTGGAACCTTTCACGGAATGTGAAATACCAGCCAAAAGTTTTAATGTAGGATCGGTACCAGAGGAGAATGAGACTCATAAAAAAACCAAGAACGACGGATCCGCTTAGAGAGGATTGGAAAATTATCCTTAGAAAACGACCTACAGGAATAAAAAAGGGTCTAGATGCAAGAACGCACAAGACAGTAGGGAAACGTATATATTGAAGCCCACTAGAAGAAGCGACGAAAAAACTACGGGATAGAAGTCCGTCCATAGAGGACTAGGAAGGTCGCCACGAGCCTGAAAATGAATGACACCGCCTACGAGTGGGGAGCATCTTATTGAAAATATTCGTTACAGTAGAGATGAGTTTTAAGACCAAAGAATAACCCTGACTTTAACATCGCCCCTGTTAGTTTTGTTGAATACTTTTAATAACCCCTACCCTCTCCCCCTTACTCATTGTGACGGGGGAGAGAAAAAAATCAAACGAAGACGAGTTTTTTCCTTTTTTTTACTTAGTAATTGTTCGGTATGGATATTAATATAATAGCAGCAAATGCAAATTCAATTTTAAATAAAGATAAGAGAAAGCATATTTTAAAACATTTAGTATCGTTTTGCCCAGATATTTTGGCCATCTGTGACACTAGAATAAGAAGATTAACGTCAGAGAACTGGCTTCCAGTTGGTTAGGAATGTATATTATCACCTGCTGTTAAAGAAAAGGCAAATTATCCCTCAAGAGGGATTGTAGTGTTAATTAAAAGCAAATTAAAACCTCAATTAGTAGCTAAAGACAAAGAGGGGAACTACGTTGTACTTAAAATCAACTGGAGAGGAAGGAATATTAACATTATATCGATTATGGACCAAATTCTAATAATCCAGATTCTTTCAATTTTATTGGATCAAAATTTTTAACAGAAGCCGCTTTTAAAAATCAAGACCTAATTTTAATGGGAGATTTTAATGTATTAATTGATCAGGAGCGAGATACGCTAAATTATCAGAAAATAAATAACAACAAGTCAAAAAATATGCTGAAAATATATTATACAAAGATAGATTTACAAATGCAGCAATAAAATTTAATGGTAGTCCTGAACACACATTTTATGTAAAAAATAAAGGTTACATTATTAAAAGCTCTAGGTTAGATTATTTTTTCGTCTCTGAAGAAATTTTTGCGCTCATTTTCGATTATCAGAATATCCATACATTCATGTCAGACCATTGTGCAATAGCTATGACCATTACCTTTCCCAGTGCTCATTCAAAAAAGAATGGAAACTGAATGCATCTTTATTGGAAGATAAATCAACTGAATCAAATGTGAAAAAACTTATTGGGGAAATTACGTTAAAACTCAGAAACGGAAAAATAAAATCACCATCTCATGCTGTAAAGTTGGTTTTGCATTGTTCGAGAAGGGAGTATATAAAATTAGGGGTCAAATTGAGCGAAGAAAGGAAATAAGAATAAGGGAATTGAAGGCAAGGATGGAAGAAGAAGGAGGAGGAATACTCCAAGATGAGAAGTTACAGGAAATTGATCATAATTTTACGAAAGGTCATTTAATTCGATCTGGTTTCAACTTAGTACCCAAAGAATAAGTATTGTTAGGCAGGCCTAAAAACATAGAACGATGTAGGGCGGAGAAGAAGAAAATAAGAGCAATTTATGATAAAAACGGAAACTTAGTGAATGAACCTATACAGATCAATGAAATAGTTAGGGAGTTTTATAATAAGCTTTACGCTTGTGGTGAGTGTAATGAAAAAATTGGGCGATAAATGTTTTTTTTGTTTTTTTTTTTTTCTCCTTATTGTTTAGATGTTATATAAATATATAAAAAAATATATATTAAGTAAAATAAACATTATAGTTATAATAAAAATCAACAAGAGGTAAAACAATAAACAAAATATCAAACGGGTATCTATTTAAAATATTCAATATTTGCATAATTTTAAAATATCTTTTGATTTGGAGGATAAAATTTGATGACGTTCCCCGCATGGACCATGAGTCCTTGGTGTCGGAGGGGATCTTAAGGGAGAGGGCGGTGTATCGGGCGGCACTGAGAGCATCACAGATCGAAGAATAGATGGTTTTACTATTTCTTTTTTCGTCAAACAACTCGCTATGTATGCTTTGGAGTTTGACAGAGCAAATTCAATAGCATTTTATGGAATTGTGACCTTTTTCTTTAGAAGACCGAAGAGGATTGTTGATTGTATATTTGCAGTTGGTGACCTTAAACCCTTACGTGATTGTCAGAAACTTTTTTAATATTATGACAAGCGGACCGTCAACAAAAGCGTGCTCGACGTCGTTGTACAACTTGCCACAATTAAAGCAATGAAATCAAAGGATAAACAGCCAGCAGATATCTGCAACTGAGCCGTAAACTTTTTTCCGTCGTAGATTCCAGAGAGAGAATTTAATATCCTTGATTTCCATTCCCCTGGAAGGGAAAGCTTTTTATATGGACGTTGGCAATAGACTCAGCTCCCTCATAAAAGCTTAAAGAAGACATTTTGAGGTGCCATGGACAGGGGGTGTGTGTAAATGGGCTGCTCTTTCCAAAGGAAACGAAAACGTCCATCACGAAATAGACAATCGGGCGATGTACGATGAAGACTTAAATATTATTACTTATCGCCTTTTCTTCCAATACTGATGGACTATCGAGATTTTTGAAAAAGAACTTTTTCTGGTGTGTTTGCGAATGATATCCACGGTGCAGTCGCTTTTAAAGTTAGGGACCCATCTCCAAATAATCCGTTGCGCGGCACCCAAGTCTCTGATAGCCTCGCAGTTTGTGCATTGGTAAGATCAGTTCCAAAGAGTAGACGAACATAAAAATCATTGTTTGTTATAGTACATCTCCATTCCTTATCCGGATTCTTAGTGATGTCAATAAAAACTTTAAGATATATTTTTGGTAAAATCTGAGATAAAAGAGCGAGACCTCCTCCAATTTGTAATGTTTTAAATGTATTTATAACTCAGCAGGCGGAATGGGCCAGTCTATAATAGATCTGACCTTAACAAACCATTGGAGTCACCACCTTGTTTCCGAATGGAGAACTGAAGAACAATACTCAGGATCTGACCACAGGTTCTGTACCTTCAAAATCAATGCCAGCAGGACCTTTTCCGGAGGTTTGAATCTGAAGAGCATAGATTGGTGCAAGTTTGCCTCCATACTAGAGACTAAAACACTTTCCTTGGGAAGTAGCTATTTGGACACATGTGCAATGGATCTAGAGGCTTCAAACATGGCTGGTGAAATCTCTGAATCTTTGAAGAATTCAAGTACGGTTAAGTCTGGTACTTTGAAAAAGGTAAGCCCTTGGTGGAGCAATGAGCTAAGGGAACAACGACGCAAAGTCAAATTTCTGCAGCGTAAGAAGCAGTATGAAATGTACAAAGTTAAAAAACAATTGTATAAAACAATGATTATAAACGCCAAGAGGGAGGCTTCAAAGCGTGGATTGTCACTTTGGATGGTCCAAAAGATATATCTCGGCTAATGAAGACCAAAATGAATCATACCAATGCTCGTGTAGGTATCTTGAACGGACTTTTGGACGAAAAAGACAGCTTGAAGTCGCTTCTAAGAGAGCATTTTCCTAATTCTAAGGACGTCAACGATACTAACCATGAAGACGGTACTTCCATTAACTTTGACCCCCATGTAAAATACTTTGACGAAGATCTTGTGAAGTGCGCCATTTCAAGTCTCAAGTCAAACAAAAAGCCAGGCCCTGATCAAATTCCTCCTCAAGCTTTTAAGAATCTACCCATAGTTTATAGTGAGATTAACGGATCTCTATAATTTAGTTTATTACTCGGGGTATACTCCCAAATGTTGGAGGATAACTAAAGCGATATTCATTCCCAAACCGGGTAAGGATAATTATTCCGAACCTCGAGCCTTCCGCCCCATTTCACTCACCAATGTGGCACTAAAAATCTGAGAGCGAATGTTAGAATGGAAGATCTTTGAGAAATGTAGTTTGGTTCTACCGAACCAATTTGCATTTACAAGAGGAAGATCCACTGATACAGCCATCAGCAAACTCGTTGACTCAATTGAGAGCAGCTACCACCGGAATGAAGAAGCCCTTGTAGTATTTTTGGATATCGAGGGTGCTTTTGATCGGATTGGCTTTGATGATATCATAGATGGAATGAGGAAGTATGGAGTGGACAATAAGACAATCCGATGGTATGCCAGCCTACTGAAGACTCGAACTGTTTTTGCAGAATTGGGTGGTGAACTTGTTTCAGTTTCACCAACCAAAGGTTGCCCACAAGGAGGAATCCTATCGGCCCTTGCATGGAACCTTGCATTCCAAGAAGCTATAGACCAGCTCAAACCACCGGTTTATACAGTTGCTTACGCTGATGATCTGGCCTTGTGTGTTCGAGGTACGGATCGTCAAACTATTAGCAACTTGATGCAAGGTGCCCTCAATAGGCTTAAAAGTTGGGCAAACACTAGAGGCACTACCTTCAGTTCAACCAAAACAAAATATATGCTTTTTTCAAAAGAAGAAAATGCAAGGATACTTCCCTCTACCTGAATGGAGCCAAGATTGAGGGAGTTCGAACATTTAAGTATCTTGGAGTAATAATTGACGATGGTCTAAACTGGAGAAAACACATAGAATATGCAATCTCTAAGGCTAAGAGAAGTCTATTTGCCCTCCGAACTTTTGTTAGATCCGACTGGGGGCTTAGCCCACGAAAGTCTAAATGGATTTACGAGACCTATGTTCGATCTATAGTGAGCTATGGCGCTATTGTCTTTGCACCTAAGCTTCTAGGCACTAGGTTCATCAAAAATGAACTCAGTAAGCTACAGAGACTTGGTCTGATGAGCATAACAAGAGCCATGAGGTCTACACCTACTGCGACTATGGAAGTACTATGTGGGCTCCTTCCACTTCATCTATTTTTAGTGGAGCGTGCGTGTTTAGTTAGGCTTCGGACTAAAAAGGAAGCTCCACTGAAATGGTTCGACCATTTACAAAGAGGACACTTGCAATATTAGGATAAATATTTGCAAGTAAAAAATATCCCAATTCCTTCACTTCGGGTCCCTTTCTGGTCCAATAATCTGGGCTACGACATAAAAAACAATTGGTCTATGAATGATTTTGATCTTGTCGGTTGCACTGACGGGTCAAGAATCAAGGATCAAACTGGCGCTGGATGGGCTATAACGTGTGGGGACAAAGTACTTGATCAAAAGTTCTTAAAACTTGAAGACACAAACACAATGTACCAAGCTGAAGTGGAAGCCATCAGAAACATATGTATTAATCTCAATGGGGATAAAATTGAACAAAAGAGAATAATAATCCTTTCCGACAACATGTCGGCTATCAATAGTCTGGACATTAAACCAGGTGACCTCTTGAGTGCAGAAATTCTCGCGTGTAAAGACGCCATCAATAATTATAACTGTAAAATCACGTTAGGATGGATCAGAGGACACAACGATAACACCGGGAATGAATACGCCGATATGTTAGCAAAGGATGGCGCCTTGAGAGGTAAACCAATCTCAGTACCAGTTTCTATGTGCCAATCATAGAATGCTCTTCGACAAGAATCTTTGAAGGAGTGGCGAATTGCATGGCAAAGTATGAAGTGTTGTCGACAAACAAAACTGTTCATCACTGAGCCCTATATCGGAAAAAAGATATTCAGTTTCAAGAGAAACCAAATCTCAGTCATTGTTGGAATGGTGAGCGGTCACATTTATCTAAATCGGCATCTCTTTAAGATGGGGAAGGTTGAGAGCCCAACTTGCCAGCTCTGTAACGACGACGAGGAAACTCCATATCACCTCATCTACAATTGTCCTCTCACACGACAGAAGATGAGACAACTCGAGGGAAATATCGGGGAACGAAGATTGTCTCTGGAGGATCATATTTTAGAACATTTAAATGTTTATGCACTTTTAATAATATTTTTATTAATAAAGACGATAGCTACTAGATAGGTCAAAACCGGCTGATACCGGATTAGGTTCCGGTGAGGTGGGTCTATTCTAGGAGCTAAACAAACAAACTTAGCAGATTTTTTGAGACACATAAAATGTGAAGTTGTTAAAAAGGGTTTACACTTGGAAAATAATTACAAAAAACTTCTGGAAGAAAAAATTAGTAGTACAGAAATTAAAAAATACGTAGTAAGCTATAAAAAACAAATAAAAGTCCGGGCCGGACGGTTTAACTATGGAATTTTATAAAGCTTTTAATGACATTTTGTCCCCATTACTTGAGGAAGTTTTGAAGAAGCGCATTCGGTTGGTTATTTTGAAGACAGCATTTCTTTGGGAAAACTGATATTGATCCCCCAACAAGGGAAAGATTCTAGGTTTGTTGAAAATCTGAGACCCCTAAAGATGCTCAACACCTCGTATAAGATATATAGTGGTATTCTTGAGAATAGACTTAGAAAGCATATACCCAATTTAATACATCCTTCTCAAAAGGATTTGTTCCAAAGAGAGTGATGGAAGATGTTGGAAGAAATATAAAATACACTATTAAGTATGCAAATACGAAAAACGTGTTTATGACAATAATGGGGGTAGATTTTAAGAAAGCATTTGATAGTATGTCACATCAATTTATTTTAAAGATTTTAAAATGTAGCGGGATTGGAGAAAGTTTTACAAGAATGGTAGCAGTAAGTCTTTGTAGTACGGCTACTTTCTTCGATAGGTAAGAAAACATTTACCAAGTGAATAGAAGTTGTCGACAAGGCAACCCTATCTCACCAACATTATTTATAATGTGCCTTAATGCCCTTATAGAGAACATATGTACAAATTCCAAAATAAAAGGTATAAGGAGAGTTTGAATCTAAAGTAGAAGCCTTTGCAGACGATATAGCAATACTCTACTCTGGTAGTCAGGAGGAAGTTCAAGATTCTTTGGAATTATTGGAATATTTTAAACACGACTCGGGTCTTGAATTTTTTTTAAAGACTCATTTAATGGCAAATTTTTAAGTAAAGTTCAACTTAAATGGGATACAGGAAAATGATATTTTAAAGATTCTTGGAACATACATAACTTTAGATAAAAAGATATTTTAGAAAATAGTAAATTAATGGAGGAATATATCCAACAAAACACGGCAAAGTATGGAAGATTAAAAAAAAAAGGATATTTTTCTAGAGTTTTTATATTGAATAGATTAATTTTACCCATAATAACGCACGTTTTAAAATTAACTCCATATTCAGAGGATTTATGTAAGAAGATCGAGGATATTTGTGAGGTTTTTTTATGCCCAAATGGACGCCCCAGAGCGATTTCATGGAAACGAATTCAGACACCAATTTTTTGGGGTGGATTAAGATTGCTGTGGATAAAATGTTTCTGGAAGGCAGTAATATACAAATGGTTAAGGAGAATTACAGTACTGGGAACTTTATGGAAAGAAATGCTTCAAAAGGGATTACTTGAAGGTAAAAACCTTCCTCTAGACGAAGAAATGGGTAAAGGGCCGTAGAAAGTTATAGAGGCATCTCTGGAAATCGGAACTTTTTGGAAATTGAAGGGATGTATAAGTGATAAACTTTTAGGGAAAATGGAGTGGCAGGAGCCAATTGAAAACAATACAAGATTGACTTTCCTAAATAATACTTCTATAAAAAAGAAACTTGTTTGCGTTGGGGATATTTATAACGAAGAAAATGTTTTTACCATAAATGAATGTCTGGAGAGGAGGAGTATCCTTCGTAAAATTAGTTTCGGAAGAAGATAAATTGGGCCAAGGAACAGTTTTTATAATTTTATTTCAATGATGGAAAACAGTAAGATTCGGAATAGCTTACTCGAAAGGGGAGCAAATAAATTATTTATTGGTCAGATTGAGAGAAGACGTGAGGAATATAGAGTAGAAGCGTCTACGAAACAAATAATAAAAAGTCTTCAATTAAATTTATTAAACAATGGTATCTCTTGGTTAAAGTACAAAATAGTGACCAACACTTTGTCTTTGGGTGCTACTCATGGGAGAAACACAGAAGAAAGGTTTTTCTTCTTTTGTGGGCATGCAAGGGCAACATTAAGGCACTTTTTAATGGAATGCAGACAGATGGTCAGAATACTGGGACATTTGGAAAATTTGTTTTATGAGAATTTTAATCTTAGAGAATTTGTCTTCTTTTATGTTGGCCCACATCAAGAAAAAATAATTTTTTAACAACTAAAATGCAGTTTATATTTATAAATTCAGATGTAACAGGGTGTCCCTCCCCAATGATTTTATAAGTATTATATATACATGGATGTTGAGTGTTGTATAAGTGAATAAATTTTTAATGTGAATGAATGGTAAAAAATAAAGTTGTCCCTGTGTACAAAAAAAATAAAAAATAATGCGTTGTCAGTACATTTATCTCAGCTTATTCATCCTTTCAATGAAGGGAGATTTCAGTATCCTCTCTTTACAGCCGTAAATATGCACTTAACACCATGTTCATGGCATTTAAAAATGGTCATTCCGAGTGTTGGTGAGGAAGTACAACGTACAACAGATCTCGTTAAAGTTCTTAAAGTACCGAGTAAGTGAAGGCTAAGAATTGAACGTTCTATGAAGGGAATTCATGACGGGAGAAAATTCAGGGCCCAGCTGCAAGCGGCCTCAAATTTAAATGTATTTAGCGTAAAGTAAAGACTGTTGCAAATTTTATAATAAAAGAATACATGCACTTGTTAATTGCCCAGTTATATCTATTCTAAAAAGATTTTAACGTAAAGGGAATGGATAAGGCCAATGAAGGCATAATTAGAGCTGTAGTCCTCTTTAGACTTACCAAACGGAAAAATATCGCATCAAGGTCACACTCATGTGAATTTCTGAGAAATGAACTTCGAAAAGTAAAGGGGCTAGGTCTTTTAAGCATTACTGTAGCCATGAAGTCAACCCCAAATGCAAGAATGGAAGTTATATGCGGGATCATCCCACTGCGGTGGGGGGGAATTTACCTAGAAGTTAAACAAAGCCGACATGTTACAATTTTTACTGTCTTTATTATAAAAACAAATATTGTGCTCATACTAATATGAAAATGATTAGTGTAATACCATCTAAAACAAAGCAAATAAATGTTTTTCTATTTCTTTGTGCTACACACATAAAGATTCTTTACTACTCTTCTTTTCACTTCCTTTTGTTATTTCCTCATTGTATAAACTTTTTTCTCTTATCAGCATTGTTTTTTTATTTATTTCGTATATATAATATAGAGATAAAAATATAAAAGGAAAATGTACCTAATAAATAACTTTAAAAAATGTTATATATTATTTTCCTTTTCAAAAACCATAGATCACAAAACTAAATATTAAATCATATTTAAACATAAATCAAAGCTCAAAAATGTTTGAAATATTTTTACACGAAGAATGTTTTTATAAAAATATATATTTGTTTTCTTGAGTTTCTTGTTTTGAAAGATGATAATTTCTATAATTAATAATTTATAGAGGAGAGACGAAGAAGGGTTATAGTGAATAACTTCCGCGGCATGATTCCAGGATGAGTATTGTAACAAAAGGATCTGCAAAGTAAATGCCACGTAATGAGCGGCGGCCGATATCATTATGGCTCTGATAACTCTCTTTTTGAAGGTCGCTCCTCCCATTAGCTTCTTGGCTATGTTGGCCTTAAAATTAAGTAACACCGCCCTAACGCTGTTTTCCCTCCTTATAACGTTGTCAAGTATTGAAACCGCTGTAAATAATAACGCCCTTGATATTTTTCCTCAAAGTTTGTAATAAAGTCAGAATTCAGAGTGATAAAATGTCTAATAACACAGGACAACAAATTTTGATCTGTTTCTTTTGATTGAACAAAATGTACATAAATAACTAAAATGAGACCTCCTGAATCCAAATCGGACCTCACTTTTTCTTCGGCACATCTAGATTTTTTTATTTTTTGAAACAGTCACTTTATGATGAGTACTATTTTAAATACGATTTTGCGTAATTGTATTAAGTGTAGAAGAAAAGGATAAAAGTATTTTTTTAATGATGAATGAAAGATTAAAAATTGCTCATTCAATTTATTTTCCTTCCATTCAAGGTTCTGATATGAACTCAAAACTGGTAAAAAAGTAGCTAAATTTGGTCAACTTCACAGTGGTGCCTATAACTTCTTGGATTCTTAAGAAATTCTGCAAAAGAGACCATATACTCATAGTCGAGACTTTTTAAATTATGTTGAAGTAATGTTTTATTTCCATAAAAAGAGAGCATATGCGGGTTAAATATTTTTCTCGGAAGATATTTTTTATTTGAAAATAAAATTATGTCTACTAGTATCGAAGTCTTTGCTTTGATTGCAATAATTGCTCCCATTTTTGGCTTTGATAGGTAGAGTATATTGCTATTTTGATATTCCCTTATATATCAGCGATATTTCTCATTTTGGGGAATCCCTTTTGCTCCTGTCCCAGTTCCATTTGTTTAAAACGAGTTCTATTTTATATACCAGCCAATATTCCGTAAGTCTCATTCACTATTGTCAAAGGTCTCTAATGGTTGATCCAGTTCCCACTGCATTTCTTGGGGATAAGTGAGATTCTACCGTGAGTAAGAGATGCTGAGTAAGTAGGGGGGGGGGGGGGGACTTCATTTACGCAATTACTGAAAATTTTGCCACTAATGCCATCTACCTCAGAGGCTTTATAATATTTTGAATATATTTGCCTCCGCCGAAGGAGGTATTGTTTTCACTGGTGTTGGTTTGTCAGCAGGATAACTCAAAAAGTACGGAACGGATTCGGATGAAACTTTGTGAAGTTGTTGGAAATGCCAAAAGAAACAAGTGATTAAATTTTGGCATCTCTGAGTGCTTCTTTAAGATGCAAAATGAGCTAAATACTAATAAATATTTCAAGTTAGCCTACTCTGCCAATAGATGTCGCTGTGCTGTGCTCTTTGATGACGTCAGTTTCTTTTTCTTTCCATGTACCTTAGAGTGTAAACAATGATATGTTTTGACATATGCGACAGTGCGTAGAGGGTGGAAAATACAAAAAGACCAAGTGATTCATTTGGTGGGGATCGGCGGAGGTTTGCACTCTCTGAGTGCTTCTTGTTTTTTTTGTTATGAGTGAAATTGGTTTTTAATATTTTTGAGCTTGATTATGTTGAGTCAAAGTTTTGTTGGAGACTACTTCGAATAATCGATATATTTAGCTACAAACTAGTCTATTAGGAATTCGAAAAGGCTTATAAGAGTTTGATACAAACTCAATGTCCAACAATTTGTTATTCGAGGAGGGTTCATATATAAAATTTTTTTTTTTCACAATTAAAAACATGATAAAAATATATGATCAATTCATGAAATATTATTTCCACTTCTCCAGGAATATGAATCTTTGCCGTTCAAAAATGTTTTTTAATGATCGAAATTGAGATCTCCTACTATGATCATATACAAAGCAATTTCGAATAGATGTAAGAAAGTTGCCTATCTCTTATTTGGCCCAGATGCATTTATAATACAAAATTCAAAGTTACTTGATAAGATATGAATTTGTATCTTCTGCTGGCAACTGTCGATTTGGCTTTCATAGACCCTTTGTGATATTGCCAATGATTTCGATACCATCTTAACGACGCCACGATTTACACCATTCCCTGTGAAATATACATTATAGTAAATATATAGGAAATAATAAGGACATAACCTAGTACAAGCAAACTCATATACAGCCCAAATATCTTGAAGGTAGACAATCTCAGGATGTAGAGAAGGGATCCTTTCATCATTATGACATGCTTTGTTCTTATATATATATCTTCCATCTCTAGTGCTTAACGACACAATTCTTTTAAGCCAAGTATGTTTTTGCTTAAAGACTTCTTCAAAGAGAATCTATTTTTAGCAAACATAAGAAAACAGAGAGAGAGAGGAAGAAAAAGATGGTCAAACAAGAAAATATAATTAAACCTTGTGTTCTCAGAGGGTTCAAATGAATGAAAAACGGTCCGAACCCCAGGCTTTTTAGAAGGATCCACTATCCAGTTTTCAGGCACTCGCATCACTCCTTACATGCATAAACTTTTTAGGGTATTGTTTTTGTCATTTCCTCGCAATCAATGGCATTTAAAAGTAATGACATGTCCATTTCCCATGGTTTCAGAAAATCTTATTATACTTTACGTCCGTTGCTACCAAAGAGAAATTCATTTGAAACTTACCCTGCTTTAACTTTTCAAAACAAAAAAGTCAATTCAATACTGAGCCTTCATAGAAGAATCCAAAAGATAACCTTATTTTATTTTATAGTCAGAACTAATAAAATAGTATAAAAATGATCAAGAAAACTTGATTACTTTTACTTTCGTACACTTATGACATGTTGTAGGGGCACACGGTATGTATTGCTATTATTTTCTAGATCTAACAGCAAAGTTAATATAGAAATATGTAACTATTAGTCCATGAGGTTATTAATTTCCAAATCCATGGAGCTCATAAAGTCCTTACTTTTCAACTCCGAGTCTCTTTAGGATAAAGTAGGTTAATTTTCTTGTTTATTGAGTCCTTCTATTTCTGTATTTCACTCTAGTTTCTCTCTCTCTCTCTCTCTCTCTTACATCCTCCTTTGGTTAAGACAATCATAGTATATACCGTGTGTTCCTAAAACATGAAAACAAAAATAGAATAATGTAAGGGGTCAAAATGTTTTAATATTTATTAAATGAAAAAAGAGGAGGGTTCAACGATAAAGTTTGTAGACTTTTCAGTTGAACTTAACAAGTTATATTCAACTTTATTATCTTTATATATTGACTTTTCATGGTTCGAAAAGAAAAGTGCCCATGCTTTTACTTTTTTTAAATGCGACTATTCATTCAACATCAAGATTTTATAAGCGTTTCTTTGATTGGAGTGTTCACTATTTATTTACATTTGATATGTAGCGTTCCTTTTTTATTGAAGAGTATTTTAGAGAAGTTTTTTAACGTATCTGTAATATAACGGTATAATATATACCCAGTATTTGTGTGTTTTTTATTAAGCTTGAAAGTTCAATTTAGTCGTAGTTTTCACTTGTATAAAAGTTGTATTCAACTTGAGTGATTTTATTTAACACACATCATGATATTTCGAAAAAGTATTGAGTCAATACCAAGTGAGCTTTTGAACATCAATATATGTATGTAGGTATATACACAAAACCAACTTACCATTTAGAAAGCTTAATTCATCTCTTTCCTTATACATACACATCTATTGCATTAAGTTGTATATACCAAAAAGTTTAACGTATGGGAACAGAAAATATCTGAGAAATAAATAAATAAAAAGTACACATAATATTAAGCGTTCATCTGAAGTTTTCATGCCAGATGTTTGTAAGGTATCATAAATATATTTTGTTCTCATACGCTGTATGAAAAGTTTTTTTAAACTCTTGGGCTTATAGCCGATTTGACGTTCGAAGGAACATAATATTATTAGGGTAGAGCCTAATGCCTTGATAATTTATAATCAAGGTGTTTTAAATAACAAAAAACTAAAGCTGCTACACGGTATATCTAAAGAAGAATAAAATAACCCTGAGCAACATTCGACATTGTTCATCATGAATACATTTTACGAGCGAATAGAATACTTTTATCAAAAGGAATATTTAACCCAATATTAACTCTTCCAGTCAATGGCACTTCCACAGTTACTATGGGTAATTTAGAGAATGACAACATCCATTTATAGTTGTCGCCAGGGATGCCCGTTTTGCGGCTGTACTTTGGGAGCTAAGTAACGCATTTGTTCAAAATATAATAGTCTTGAAGTTAGCATGAGGCTGTCAAAATTCCAGACATGTTTGCAGGTGGTATAACAATGTTTGTAGTACAAACGAAAACGAAAAAGTAAAGTATACTGACTCAGAGTGACCGTCAGACAATGAACACACACGAACACAAACGTATACACAGAGAGAATAAGAGAGTGCCAGAGAGATACAAAACTTCTACGCCGAGTAAGTACTAAGCTGGTACTAAGTAGGGTCCCATATAGCCATTTAATGACATCATCAACATATGTGTTATGACATCATTTTTTCAGATGGATTTCTAATCATACTATATGTAATAATTATTTAATAATTATAACAAAGATAATTTATCTCTTTTATATTTAGAGAAGAAAGAGAAAAGTTATATTATAATAATGTAACTTTTCTCTCTCTTCTCTGAATATAAAATGAAATTCTATATGGGACCATGAACGCAACCTCTTTGTTATGACGGGGGTACACATTTTATATATTAAGAAGGGACTGATTGTCACTTATTCTCTCTGCGTATACACAATAACTGCACGACGTGAACTGAGTGGCTACGCGTGGCAACACTGCTGCCACGTGTCTAGACAAGAATAAACAATTTCTGGCGCACCTTTTTAGTCCATGCCACGTTAGCGGCATTACATTTAGAGCAAAAAGCGAGAAAAAGTAGTCTTTTTTTATGAGTAATCCTTTTTAATAAGGGAAACTTTTTTATGTGAGCGGATGAGCGGAAGTTAATTTTAGAGGGTCCGCTCACCACATTCCGCTCACTTCTCACAAAGATGATCCGCTCTTTGCATTCCGCTCACCAATTGCTCCTCCGCTCAGAGCGGAATAATGAGCGGAAGTGCCCACCACTGGTTTGTACATAGAGTAATTACGAGGTCCAGTAAGTGGAACGGCTACAAATAATACTCAATTTTCTTAAGCTTTTGGAAACCCGTCTGGACTATTTTTCAACACTATGAAAATTGTGGTATTACCACTTGATAAATGGTACCTGAATTCTAGGACTACTGACTTGAAAATAAAAACAATGACAAAATTTTAGACATTTCATATAACGTAATGGTCCCTTGGATTATAACTGGGCAAATATATGTAACTTTATGAACTGCAATCTCCATGGATAGAGGAAATTGATTTACAAAAAGAGCAGAGTGGTATAATTACCTAATTGTACCCACAATAATGAACGTTGCTAGACTCGTTGAAAAGGCTAACGGAACATTTCTGGCGGAGAAAATTGTTTTATAGAAAACACAAACCGTATAGTATGGAAATTTACTCAAAGATGATCTCTCTTCATGATCTCTATTTTTTCAATTGTGGAAAGTTCCGTTTTCAGATAAAAAGACCTGTAACCCATCATCTTGTTAATGTCCCTTGTTACGCGAGGAGGAGTTCTGAGTCTAATTCAAGAGAAGAAGCACATATTTTTGCAGAACATTACTTGAAAGCTGTTATCTCATCGCTGGAAAAGAATAATTTTTTTTCTCCTTTATTTTTTTATTATTTTTTTTTGTACACCCGTACAACATTTATTTTAAACTAATATAATATTATCGTTATATCCAAATCTGAGATAAATAAAAATAAATCGTAACAATTTAACATATAAAACTAGAGATCATCAAATAATCTATTTACAAAATTAAAAACATTTTTTGATAGGGGGGTTTTAGCGCTTCTGAGTTTGTAAAGAAGATTTTGAATTTTTGCGACAATAAAATTTATTTTGGTTTGATCAGGACTTTATATATAAAACAAATGCTATCAATCTTAAAATATGACCAAAACTTGTATAAATTTTTTGAATGACTAGATCCCATACTTTTTTCAATGTAAAACAATCCAATAAAAAATGCCTTCCTGTTTCAATCTCGGTCTTACAGAAATAACAAACCCTTTCCTCTTGCGTTCTCCCATATATGCTTCCGAAGCTCAATGTATTGGACACCACACTATACCAATAAGTAGAAAAAGTAAATCTAACGTTCTGTAGTGTTTTTATAATATCTTTCGTTGTAAAACTTAACCCTAATCTCTCACTTTTACCCTCCATTTGATTCAAAAAATGTTTTTTGTCCCCCTCCTTCACTAAAAAGCTCCTAAGCCTTGTATTTGTACCCTACTGATGTAATTAAAAAGGAGAATAATTTTTTTTCTCCTTTATTGTTTAGATAATAGATATAAAATTATATAAAAATATAATATATAAGTAAAATAAACATTAAAGTTTATAATAAAAAAATCTAAACAAGAGGTATAAACAATAAAACATATCATACGGGTAACTATTTATAACATTTCACATTTTTTTTCATAATTTTAAAATATCAATCTGATTTTGAAGGATAAAATTTGATGACGTTCCCCGCAAAAACCCATGAATCCTCGGAGACGGAGGGGAAATTTTGTTCTCCATTCCAAGAATCGTTTCTAGAAAGCACTTTATAATCCAATTCGACATATTCACCGCAATTGTGTTCTTTCATTACTAACTGTATGAATTTTGAAAAGTTATGCAAAATAGTTATTCATGCTTTTTATAAATGTCGTTTGCATAATGTCCGTTTTTTGATTTTAGTGGATTTTATAAGATTGAATATTAAACAAATCAATGACACTCATATTGCTTCGATAATTCTAATCGGTCTTACCTGGAATATTTGCAAGGCTTCTAACAAGACGAAGGCTATGGAGTGCCCTCTCTCTAGCTGTAAAAACCTATTGACGGAAAATTAAATACGCTTAGTCACAGGAGATCTAGTCAGAGAAGATTATCTAAGAGGGATTATGATATCTGGGACTGAATGCTATTCCACCCCCGATATCGATATTCAAGGACTTTGGTAGAGCGTCGAAATATAACTGCCAAACTTTAACTGAAATTCTTCCCAGTCTTCGCCAAGAATGCTTAGTTCGACCTGAAGTGACTTTACGTTCTTACAAACAAAAAATCCTGACTTTTGGTTTTAGCGTGTTGCTATTTTTCGTGTATTTCCTTTGTTTGTTGATAATAATGTGTGATGAATTTTCGTTGTACAATAATTACAAACTAATATGTTGATTTACAGGGTGATTCACTTAAATGAGACTCACATATTACAAACTACAATCTTTGTATTAAATTTTACATAAATAATTTTTAAACAAAAATGATAGCACAATGTGTAATTTACAAAATGTATTTCAATAAATTTCACATATCCTCCTTTGGACTTCACTACAGCTTTGAACCTCCTCATGGTGGAGGCAACACAGGCAGGAATCTCTTCCTCAGACAAAGATTTTCACGGTCCAGGCCACCCACAACAGTCAGAATGACCGGGTTTTATCTTGAAAAAAGGAAGACATCCCCGTGCAGCTGAGGACTCTCTTCAGAAGGCAAAAGCCACCCTCAGTCATGGTCTGAGCTGAGAAGAGATTCCTGCCTGTGTTGCCTCCACCGTGAGGAGGTTCAAAGCTGTAGTGAAGGCCAAGAAGGATATGTGAAAATTTAATGAAATACATTTTGTAAATTACACATTGTGCTATCATTTTGTTTAAAATTATTTGTGTAAAATTTAATACAAAGATTGTATGTAGTTGTAATATGTGAGTCTCAATTTAAGTGAATCAGCCTGTATATATGCAATTACACAATATCTCAATAAAGTGAATAAAAAATTACAGTTGATTTTAATCTACATATTTGTGACCCGTTAAATCAAATATTTACCCAAACATTGATTGGTTACTCTCATGAAATCACATGTTCTCTGATATGAATAAGAAACATTACGTTTAAAATACTCCAACGATATATTCCTCCTTTTTGGCATTACAACTTGCTGCTACTCAGACATTCGCCTCTCTAGTGGAACAAATGAGATTAGTACAAAAATCCACATTTAATATAGAAAGTCGAGTAAGTGATCAGATAGTTTTTACTTATTTCACAGCCGAATTTTATTATATGAATATTCTTATTAATAAAGGAGCAAATGTGACGTAAATCAATGTACTCATAAAATAGCCTTAAGTATATGGCAAATTCTAAATAATATTTAAATTAATTTGGAATAACTATGTTATAATCAAATAAATGTCCATTTAATGTGGTATGTTAGCTCAGTGTGTTAACTTATATATCGTGAGGGCACAAGTTCATCTCCCGAAATGGGGACATCAATTTTAATCAACCTTATTGATAAGATCCTAGGGTTCGATCATTTACAACGCTATATTGTTTATTTATATCCACAAGATGCAATTTGGTCCAACCAAATAAGCGAAAAATGACAATTTCCAAAGGAATTCGCAAAGTAACCTACTGTTGAAAACAAATTGCTTGCTGTTTCTTCTTTTCAATTGTTTTAACATGGATGTAAAGGATGTATACAAAGTTAGAAACTTGCCAGCCACAATAAGCATATGTGTCAGGGATAACAAATAGGTATTTCTCGCAAACTCACCAACTAACATAACCTTTCTAAATGGCAACTCCTTTCTGTGTCCATGCTTTTTGTCAGAGTGATCGTCCATTAATGATACACAAACAAATTGAAATTGAATATTTGCTTTATCTAAGTTATATTATTAATTGATACTGAAGTTATTTTTATTACTTATTTTATTTATTTATTATTGAGAGGGTTCGTAAATGACATAGATCGAGGCCCATGAAAAGAGATAATTTGTATTTTTAAGGATAATACTCTTTTCTCTGAATTAATATTCCCACCTCTACGGACACGAGTGAAAAGTGCTTCATAATGCCAACTACTTTTAAATGAACGCTGATTTTTTTTAAACAATCCTCGTGCTTTTGTAACGATATCAGCAAATTGATGTCTATGAGACATATGACTATTATTAGTATACCTTGATGCTAACGAAGGGAGGAAAATCATTCTGGGAAACAAGACTTTCGCACTCGGGGTAATTCAGAAAGATGTCATCATCTCAAAGCTACAAACGCTACCTAATTGCAAAAACAGGTCCAACAGGCGTAAAAGATTCTCGGAGGAGCTACAAGAGTCAAGGCCTGGATCCTTCGAAAGTGAGAGCTGCAAGATGAGAGTCTTTCATTTATTGTTTTATCCTTTGATTGGATGTTAACTTCTTATATTTGATTTTTTAACTTTATTGATATCTTGTGTAATTATATATATATATTAATAAACATTTTTCTTTAAAATCATTTCACATAAGAATTGGTTCACTATACAAGCCTTAATAAAATAGTCAAAGGCAATATATCTCATTCAAAACATAAAAACAACGGTTGTACAAACACGACAAAACAATTTGATTGATTCATATTTGTTTGTAAAAACGAAAAGTATTTTCAGTTCCTTCTTTGGATTGACAAAGCAGAATGTTTAGAACTTCACAAGCTCACCAGTAGACTTCTATTGCGCTCCCGAGGTCCCTAGAAATCTTGATAATGAGGGCTGATTTCCGAAATACTCCCGATATCCCCCTCAGTTCGTTTTCCCTCAGGAAATTCCTCGTGGCTAAGTGCTTCGCCAATAGGCTTTTACAGCTGGACAAAAATAATTCCATTGCTCTCGTATTGATGAGCCTTATGAAGATTCGAAGAAGTAAGATCGAAGTGTATCAGTAATGCAGTAACATGAGCATCTATTATGTGTTTTATATTCAATTTGATAAAATTCCTCACGATCTTGAGGAAGGGACAACCATCAAATGCATGAACAATTGAATTGAAAATATTTCCACAATTCTTAGATTAAGTATAAAAGAACATGGATCCGAAGGATATTTGGAACTGTACAGGAAATCGCGTTCCTGTAAAAGAAGATAAAATTCTTCTTATCCAAGACTCAGGTGGATATAGTCCTTTCAAGTTGTGATATGCAATTTTATCAGCTTCTTCTCTAGCATAAAACTCAGAGTTCATACTCACGTGTAATATTACCAAATGACTTTTTGCTACTCTTTTCAAAGAAAGAGAAACTTTTCACAATTAAAGATGGACTCGATTTATGTATCATGAAGAGATATCACGTTTGATGATATAGCAATATGTTCCAGATTTGGCGAGGCAACCATTTTTTCAAATTTATTACTGTTCTATCGAATAATATCAATGACCAAAATTTGTCAATAACTTAGTTTTTTTCAGTCCTCTGAATTGTTGCAAAACAAAGTGAAAACCTTTCTAAAATGTCGTTTTAGAAATCCGTGCCAATAAAGAGTACATTCGATGCCCAGCTTGAAAATGTATAAGCCCTCCACTCAACTTCAGGTTTATTATATAAATCAACCAAAACTTTTTCATCTATTTTGGGCATAATTTTAGAGAGAGCCGAAACTCCTCATTCCAGCATAGCCTTGGACATCGTTTCTTTATAAAATATTTTTTCTAGCCAATATTTTTTTCTTTGATAGCCTTTTCTGCCAAACTAGTAGTGACGAAGGCTTTGTATAGTATAATACAGGGATGGGCAAGCTTTTTGACTTACGGGCCTAAATGTCAGCGCGCCATCTATTGGTGAACCGCGGTATTATATGGACAAGACGTAATTAACGATTTGTGAAGCATTATTATATTATTTTCTGGACAAGCTGGGCAGGCTGGATTAAATTGTCTAACAGGCCGTATACGGCCCACGGGCCTTATTTTGCCCATGTCTGGTATAGTGGGTACAACCTAAACCTACAAATGATGAATAACATTAATTGTAAACGTTTCATTCCAATGGCTTCGGTCTTACTTTACGTCTCTTTGTGGCCAGTACACATATAATTACTCATATCTTTACTACTATTAAAAACAATATGAGGGATATATAAACAAAAAACACAAAAATAATCTTCTGAAGTGGTAAAAGGGAATATGAGAGGTTGAAAAGAATAGAGAAGAAAGCATTACTTTAATTTTGACAGATTTATGGTTATATTAATAATGTTCAATCGGTATGATCTCTTTCTAGACGTTTATATTTTGTCTTGCGATATTTGAAAAAGGTGATTTCACAATATTTGTTCATTCAATATTATATTCTTTAAACTACTTAACAGAGTAGAAGCCATCCAAGCAAACATTAAAAAACCGTTTAAACCTGTCAAACTATCAAGCGTGTTGTTAAAATCTTTCTCCCCACCCTTTAGTCTAACACACAATTTCATTAGATCCTCATTAGTTTGATTAAATGAAGCAACAACTCCCGCCGCTTGGTTTTGATTTGAGTGCAACACTATATACGGAATTAATTAGGTAGTTTAATATCATTTATAAGTCCTTTTGATGGGCAGTCAATCACAGCGTATGTATTCTAATTACAAAGTGAAAGAACACAATATTGAGTTATGAGTTGAATATGTTTCTTTGAATATTTGTAAACGGTTAAAGTCAATATTTGCTTTATAATTAAGAGTTGAAAAACACTTTTACAAATTTAGTACAGTATTTTAGCCTGAGTATTGATTTATAATTGTTCATAGGACTTATTAAATAAAGAACATTAAACTATATCTACATACCAGTACAAATAATACATTTTTTTCAAAATTGCAAAAGTCTTAAGTATACTCAACTAGTGCCTAGCCTTTAAGCGTTTAACGAAATACATGTTAAGATACGATGACTGTCGAATGCTTCTTCATAAATGCCCAAAATTCATGGTTGTGCAGCTCCAATTTTCAGTTTTTTGACAAGTACTGAAGTCGGAGGCTGGCTGAAGAATACACCATCACGTTCAGGGTGACTTGCAGTAGAAGACATAATCAGCCAACAATAGCGAGGGAACCACAATTTTAAATTATTGTTTACATGTGCCCGTCCTGAATATATGTATATATGTACTTATAAATATACATATACAATTATGTATAGCAATAAATTTTTTCACTTATAAAAGAGATGAAGTTTAGTGTTTTAAAAATAATGTATTAATAGATTCACTTGTCTATAACAACAACAATCATTCTAAGAAAACAAAAAATAATATTAAAAATAACAATAATAAAAAGACACAATAAGACCTTCTTTCGCACAATGTTGTTTTATCTTACACAACAGTCACCTCATTTTACTTTGCACTATGTTCACCAAATCACAAATGACTTGTTTTTTTCTTTAGGATCAATAAGAAAATACTAATCAGAATTGTTTGCAAATATGTATTTTTCAATTTTAATATATAGTATGGAGATAATTAAGATATATATTGTAATGTAAAGTACCATTAGAAAAGACATAAAATGTCAAGATCTTAGTTGCATTAGTTTTTTTATGTATTACACTAAAATATACATTACAAAATAGTATGCAATAAAAATAATGTAATCCTATGGATTAAAACAAGAAAACAGGTAAATATAAAAAAGGATTTAAGTATGATAAAAAATGAGGTTGTAATAAAAATAAATAAATACACTAAGAAGCCGTCCAGGCAGATTTAAGAGGTGTGAAGCTCCATCAACTCTTCCTTCAAACACAGTTGCATTAGTTGACGGATAAAGATATTGACTAGTGAATGTGATATCACAAAGGATATCACGGTCGTTCTTTTGTTAATGTGAAAATAGAATACGTAAATATATCTGCTAAACGTTACAGAAGAATATCACGTGGATGGGAGTAACAATAAATTTGATCATGTGTATTTTAATGTAATAATTGAAAAAGTATCACTAATGCAAGCAAACAAATTAAGTAGCCTTTGTATTTATTAGTCTCAATATATATTTATCACGTGCCTAACCTTATATATCTCCTGGGTGATTCAATTGACATAACATAATAAATTAGCCAGATTAATAAAAAAAATAATTAGCTCGTTTATTATGTCAATAAATAAAAATGAGATATTTACATAAAACCAAAGCAATGTGTTATAAAAACATAAATAAACAATATAGTTTTGAATTTTTGGCTCTGGGGAGAAACAAATACCATAAACATAATTATAAATATAAAATTAAATAGATTCTCTTTTCAAATCATTTTACAATCAATTACACAACTATTCAATATTTTAAACTAAATAAGTTTAATTTTTGATACTTGTGGTAGTCAGAAAAACTCTAATTAGAGTAATAAAAGAGCAAAATCCTTCTTTGACCTTTCAAAAGGAGAATCTATCAATCTTTTATTGCAGGTTCTTTCGTTATTATACAAGACGCCTATTATTGATTAGTGTTTTTGAACTTTAAAAAATTACAATCTTTCCAATTGCTTTTAAAATAAACAATTACACAGAACACTTTTTTTGAACTTTCAAAAACATTATAAAATTTTTTTTAATATTAAAGAAGAATTTGGTTACACGCTAAAAAAAGAGAGGTATTTTATTTGAAAGTATTAATTATATTGGCATAATATCATTCATAACAAAGTAGCATCATTATTAAGACTTTAGCTATAAATGGAAACAGCAAATATTATAATGTAATTTTGAAAAACATATAAACTTTTCAAAAATAATAAAACTCATCATCTAGGCTCTAAATCTCTCAAATATATTTTCCCCATCAATAACTCAATGACTATTTCTCTTCAGAACATTTTGTTTTAACCATCACGAACCTTTGAAGCAGTATTATTTTTATTATCCGATACGAATTCATGAAACGATCACCAAATCTAAGCCCTATCATATTTAGGCTCCTCAAGATAATATTCATATTCTGAAATGCATCGACATATACCAAAAATATATTACATATTGATATAGTTAATAGACTTGAAACCAAAAAGATATAGTCAATTAAATAGAACACTAAAATATGGTCAACTTTTTGAAATAGAAAGACGATTTTTTCGATAGTATTAGATATATAAATTATAAAACGGATTTGAAAATCACTAACTTAGTAGAAAAATCAATTATTACTGACATTGTGTTATTCTTACTGTGCACGAAGATAACTGGGTCTGACCATTAGAAATGATGAAAATCATGATTTCAAAAAAAGGTCATAAAGGCAAAACCCTTTTTTTCGGACGAAGTTTGAAGTGGCATTTTTAGAATCTATGTAAAAAATGGGACTCAAATAGGAATTTCAGCCTGGAGGCAAATCTTGTACATAGTGTAATCATAATACGTCGAGTTATAATTCCAATAGATTAAGTAATAATACCTTTAAGTTTACAATTAGATATTAATTAAGACTTTTATCTCTATCTCTCTATTCTGAACAACTTTGAGTCAAATCATTTTAGTTTATCATATTGAAACTTCAAGATCAAC